>CAJUYG010005320.1:0-14171 GCA_910591675.1 Galerucella calmariensis | reverse complement strand
GCGCAGGTCAATGAAGAAAAGAAATATTATTTTTATACATATAAGAAGCTCAAGAGTTTTAATTACAAATTTTGTCTCCATGTTCGACTTCAATCAGATTAAGATTTGGTTTTCAAAATGTAACCTTTAACTACCACTTTTAGTGGAAGATACGTTTGTGTTTTATATAATGATGTTTTACTTAATTTGTAAAAACACACTTTGCACGTAAGTTTAAATTAATTATAATTTTTACCTCTGAATATTTGAACTTGTTCATATTTTAGATGAAGGATTCAAATGAATCCGAAAGCTTGGAAGTAGTAAAAAAGAGTTAAATTTCTTAACCAGCCCAGATTGGGTTTGATTCAAATATCACAACAAATCAACGTCAATTATTCGCAAGGGCAGCGGTAGGTTAAAATCTGCACGGCATTGGTAGCGATATATGTGTAATTCCTCACCCTAGCGAATGAATATCGTTAAAATGTTCAGCCATTGGCGTAAAAGACTGAGGACAGGCACTTTGGGTACTTGTATTGGAAGCTTAACATGACAGTAGAGTTTATTATCTCCTACACCGTGTTTATATACAGAGTGGCCCAAAAGTCTGGAAACGGCCAATTATCTCATAAATTGCCAGTCCCAACATTACGAAATTTGGGATACAGAATACGGAACCAGGATACGGAGATCCCATATTTAATATTCGCAATGCTGATTGATTTGTCGTCTATCTTATTATAAGACTTTGGTTTCCAAAATTAATCACCCTGCATGTTCAGTCATTATTGGAATCTCCTATTCAATACGATTTCAACCATAAGTCTGGCAACGCTTATTTGTGAACTGAACTTTTCAAGTATCCCCAATAAAAATAATCTCGAGGATTGAAGCCCGGTGAACGTTTACTGTGGAGGCCATTCAATTCTACCCCGTCTACGAATCCATCGTCCGGGAAATATCTCACCTAAATAACGCCGAGCATTCACACCAAAATAAGCTGGAGCTCCAGATTGCTGGAATAATATCTTATTAAAATTGGCTTTAAGCAAGTTTCACATGGGATCACTCATATTGAATAGGAGATTCCAATAATGACTGAATATACAGGGTGATAAATTTGAAAAACCAAAATAACTAATAATTTGATAGAAACAGCAAATCTGCCATTATCGCAAATATTAAATCTGGAATCTACGTATCCCAAAATAGGTGTACCCCAAATTTGTACAATCAGACTTTTGGGAAACTCTGTATTATCAAGCGAATTGCAATAGTAACGTAAGTTTCCAGTGCAAAAGTGAAGTGGGCTTATAATATCAATTTGGAACACGATATGGAGAATTTCGGACCTTGATGCCAGAACTTCGATAGGGTGCTTTTATTAAAGCTTCCATCTTCGACATTTTGCTTGGCAAATAGGAATCGCGCTATGAAAGCGCTATCCAAAATACTCCGCACAAACGCAGTGACAGCCTCATATTGACGCGCTTGTTCAAACATAAAGCAATTCAGATCACTTGACCTAATTTGGCTGTCCAGGGCAGACAATATGGTTAACTATTTGGTACGTACGTGTAATAGTAATCGAATGGTAAATAATGTTCAAGAATTTTTTCATCTATTTTGTTTGTGTTTTGAATACATACATATATTATATGTATGTATGTATATTATATGTATGTATAAGTTGTTCGACTTTATGTTTCTTTGAAAACCTTCATTGGATTTGAATTACATTCGAAAAATCTAAGTATATTGGGGTGTCATGAGTCATCCATTGATACCTTGAAGATCCATCACGCCCCATTGCTTCTACTTAATTTTTAGGACTTCTGTCTCCTTGATTCCCATTTCAAGAAGGAATTTTAGGATATCCTCACGCTTCAACAGAATGTTTCATCCAGTAATCCCGTAGGATTCTGAATTGTCGTACGATTCGCAAGTATGCAGATAAAGGGTTCGGCCCCAAAAGAGTGTTTCAGTCCACCTCTTTGCTAGTTTATTTGATATTTCATTGCGTTATCTTCCAGTGTGTACTGGAATCCACAGTAAGGTCGCTATATTTATCTCGCTTAGTTAATAGTTTACCAATGCATTTCCACACCATTTTGGAGCTGATTACACGAGAGCTTAGTGCTTTAATGACTGCTTGACTAGATATGCTTTCAATATACATGGAAGAATGTTTAAAAGACAAGATTCAGGCGTGGTTGGTTTGTTACCAGTTCTATTGACAATTTATTTGCGATTTATTGCAAGTTCTTCCAGACTCGGTATCAATGTTTGAAACTAGATAAGTGAATAAAAAAGATAGGCTGAAACTTTAATTGAAATCCTCCTTTTCAATTTTTGTTTGACTTCAATTGGAAATAGCAGCAACATTTTTATAAATTCACATCATTGTCACATGCACAAATGCGACAAAATGACGAACAGTGACATTAATGTCGAAGGTGATTCGAGAATACGACCTCAAATTCTCGTGTCCGTGAACTAGGGCCCTATATCGAACGTTCGATGGATTGCCTTATTTCCATAAGCCGCTATGAAGTTACAACGAAGTGCATTATTTGCCGTAGTTATTCTTACATTGAAACAGGTAGTATTTTTTCTAATGGATTTTATAGATAATCGCTGCTAATTCGTACTAATTCCTGTTCATATAAACAAGATCCTTCTTTTCAAACAACTGTTTGTATAAATTATAATTATTTGAACATGTTATCTTGCCTTGAAGGAAAACGCAACTAAGTTATTACTCAGCTAAGTGTATGTCACACATGGGATAGGTGGTCGTTAATATCAATTCAGACACCCTTTTAGACAATTAATCCCCAAACACGGCACAAACTAAATCCTCTCTCTTATGAACATGTCACTTATAAACACCACCCCTATTTTTTCAAGATCCGTAGGATATCTTCGCAGGATGTAATTTAGCACATAAGCGTAGTTTTCAAATTTCACCTATTTATTCCTTCGATTACATGAAAATTGTATCGGTAAAGTTAATTACCTGAGTAACAGTAAAAACATCGAACCAAATTAAAATTGGGAACAAAAATGGTTGTTCGGTTTTATGAAACCACCAAATAGGTGAATTTTTTTTCGGATTGTAGCAATTTACTGAAAATGTTCGGAAGATGATTCTATTTAGGACCGGCTTAACAATTCGAGTATACACTTGTATACTGATAAGATAACGGGTCAGTATTGCATTATATCCATTATCCTAATCTTCATTGGAGGTATAAACCAGAATAAAAGTTATCTATTTCAGCTTGATAGTACAGCCGATGGTTGAACTCATTCCGCATTTCTATTAATTGGTCTCGCGTAAAAATACCTACCACAATATTGCAGTCATGTCTCTCGTCAGATGATTGGAAAAATTACATTTTAATAATCCTAAACTATTCAAAAATAGGTCAAGTATAGCAAGAGCAATGATGCTGTCAGCAGTCCTTATTCTTAACCAGTATTAGCGTTGATTGATGCAAATTATCAATCAACGGTATAAGTAACTATGTCAGTTACCAACTCCAAAAATTAATGGTTTCAACCTTTCCCATGAAGCTGAATAGCACATGAATTTTCAATCATCAAAAGTTGGCCAACAAATTTGGATTAGTTAACACCTACACCCCATATTACAAGTACCATCCGAATTTGGTGCTAGAGAATGCTGATTTTAAACTATACTACGATAGGTCAATTATCACCGATAGACGGGTGACGAATAACCGGCCTGATATTGTAGTTGTGGATAAAAAAGCTAACTCGGTTCACCTGGTGGATGTTGCTGTACCCAATAATAACAATATTCTGGACAAATACAACGAGAAAATTGCAAAATACACCGATCTTGCAATTGGGGTGAGACAGATGTGGCATGCAGAGAAAATAGAGGTGGTACCGATCATCGTTTCATCTACGGGACTAATTCTCAAAACTCTACAAGACAGCCTTACCAAATTTGGTCTTTGCAAAAATACATACATCGATCTGCAAAAGGCTGCCATTTTAAATACCTGTCACACTGTCCGTAAATTTCTAAATATGTGATTTCCGAGCCTAATCCCATTTACGTTTACACACGCTCGGGATAGGTGAACATTACCATCAAGTGTTTACTTGGAATGATGATAATAATAATAATAACACTGTCCGTAAATTTCTAAATATGTGACTTCCGAGCCTAATCCCATTTGCGTTTACACACGCTCGGGATAGGTGGACATTACCAGCAAGTGCTGAGCAAGTGTATACTTCGAATGATATAATAATAATAATTCATTTGCTTAGTTACAGTTACAATAATTACAATATATTTAAAAAGATACAAGCATATGAAAATAAGTTGAGTAAATGAGTAGTCGCCCATTTTCATCGCAAAAAGAGCCGTACATTCACAAAAGCCAGGCTTGTGCGTGAATGTGGTAGTTCATTTATCATGAAAAATAGATGTACACAAATTATAAGGCAATCATTTACAAAAACAAATTTTCAATATATATAAGAACATTTAAAAAAAATTGAAATATAAGATATAACATATATAATATAAAACGACCACAAATGTAAGTGAAATCAATTAAAATATTAATAAGACAAACATTTTTTTGAGTTTCATAAATCACGATAAGATTGAAAGACTATAATTACTTTCATTCCGTGATTAAATGAAATTTTGCATTGGGATTGGATATAATTTTTTAGTTTTCTTTTAATAAACTTATAATACTTATAATAATACTAATAGAGATTCAACAATAACTATTCCTCATGTGAAAATAAAATTAGTTAATCTATGTTCACAAACATAAAGATTGTTTGATATTAAACCAGTAGAGAAGAGTTAGTAGCTGGAGCACACATGAAATTCGAGTTAATAAAACTAATAAAATTGACCAAAAATAGAAATTCAATACAACGACCGTTTTTTGGCAAGTCTTCATCAAGGTTACACGAAAATGCCGACTACAATTGAACCTATTATTTATTGTGTATGTACGGCGGCCAAGCGGATTCCACTTTACAACTACTCCGTGGTCGGCTGTAACGCGACATTCGATAGATGAGCGAAAAAATTGTCAATGAAATAAAAGTTTTGGTTCGAAAACAAAAATCTTCATAGATACCTACATCAATATTAGCTCCGCCAGGCTCTACATATCTCATAAACTCCTCCACAAATCAATTGTTTCAACACTCACCACGTGAAATATTTTCATATTCATGGATTAAAATCAATGAATAACAAATTTCACAATATTTATTTAGCGTATGGCGTTTCGACACATTTACATATTTATATAAAAATATAGAAAATGAGAAAAAGAAATAATAAAACAAACGTAGCTAGTTTACAAACAAACATTAAGGTTATTTATATATTCTATCGCTTCTGGCGTTGCAAACAGGAAATCCTCGGGGTTGCCAGTGTATGACCGTTGGGGACAATCCTCTATTATATGTTTTATCGTCTGAACCTCTCCGCAATCGCATGAAGGGGATGGAAGTTTTCCCCATTTGTTTAGAAAGTATGCGTATCTGCCGTGTTGGGTTCTTATGCGATTTAATGTACACCAGGTTTTGCGTGGTAGATTGAATCCAGGGGGTCTTTGTGTTATATAGGGCATGTTCTTCGCCTGAGCTCCCAACCATTCGTGTACCCACCTGTCTGTGATTTTAAACCCAGTCTCTGTGGCGGTGTTTGTTGGTGGTTTCTTAGAGCGCAGTCGGTTTTTGTTGGCGTCTTTAATATAGTTATGTATTGGCTGTTGTCTGTTGTTAACTATCTTCTTGTACTCGTTTGTCAGCAAATTGATTCGGCGCAGATGAGGCGGTGGTATATCACTTAATACTGGTAACCATTGAGTTGGAGTGGACTTGATTACGCCAGCGATTATTCTCATGGTGTTATTTAGTTGTGCGTCGACCTTTTTCACGTGAGCGCTGTTAAGCCACACTGGGGCGCAGTACTCCGCTGCCGAGTAAACAAGGCCTAAGGTTGACAGAATAAGCCCAGTAATACTTAAAGATATCCCAGTTGAACAAGCAGGTTCTAGACCCAAACGTAGCTGCACCGACCAAGTATTATCACTAACCACATATATTGATGCCGGCTTTCAAAGAAAACAAAAGAGTTTTGTTGTCTCTCACATCGAGATTAATAGAAAACATGCTAAATGACAGGGTCTTTCAGGTGAAAATGGGATTAGAAATCAGCTCTCTCAGAAAACTTAATAATGGCCTACCGCAAGGATCAGTACTTGCGCCATTGTTGTTTAGTCTATCCAATGACCTAAAAGCAATGGGAAATTTCTTTCGAAAATGGAGACTCCAACCTAATCCTTCAAAAACAGAAGTAACGTGCTTTCATTTAAACAACAAAATGGCCAAGAGAAAACTTCAAGTCTACTTTGATAACACCCTACTCAATTACAATGAAAACCCAAAATACTTAGGCGTCACGCTTGATAGAACGTTAAGCTTCAATGTACACCTGACTAACACTGCGGAAAAGCTAAAGACCAGAAACAACATTATTTCACAATAGAAACATAACATTATATCACTCGATCGGTTTCACAAATAACATTTGCATTGTCAGGTGTGAATGATCAATTTCTGTAATTAGATATTTGATACCTCCTTCAAAATATCGAGGCACAACAAATTCATGCAAATAATCACAAAGCCGCCTACACCTTCAAAACAAATGAACCAGAACACGCGACACCGCTCTACAAGGAGAGATAAAAAAAATAATTTCACTGTAAGTGAAACACGTTCGGTGGTTGGTGAAAAGATGTATAATTTGGTAGGTGACAGTATTACAGCATAACATTGGTCATAAATAATTCTCAGCTCCCAATTTAAAGGAAGTTTGCTGAGCTTCCACAATGAAAACTTGGTTGTTTAGCAATGCGAAAGTGATTAATTTGACAGTCGTGTGTGCTTACTTGTGGTTTCATCAGTTTTAATTAATTTCGCTTTCATGGTTTTTTGATCTTCTCCAAAAAATCTACAAAATCATGGAGAAGACTATTTACTTCCAAGTGACGAAGTCCTAACTATGTTTATCTCACCCTAAGTCTTATACCGATTTAAATACACTCCAAGAAATTTTTATTCACTCATAAGTAATGCTTAGTTTTTGGCTGGAGATTCTAAATTCTTTTGTGGGAATCTGTGTCATTAATAGTAAATTTCCCATCTTGTTATGAAATTACGTTTGAAAATGAGAATGTTATATGAGAATATGTGTAGATTGAAGTGTAAAACATTGGAATTTTCAGTTGTGATTTCGCACTAATTTGGCCATGAAGGAAAACGTATGCTTGGTGATGGTTTTGATTATTGTACGAATTATATGTATGACGATCAGAATGTATGTGCTGTTAGCTGTTGTATTTTCCGGATTTCCCTTCCAAACTCTCCTGCTACAACGGCGGCAGTTAATTTCAGTAGCATGGACGAGGTACTTCTTTTCGACGTATCAACTGGAACTTTTGTGCTCTCTTGATCGCAATGCAATATTTGTACCGGGCGTCTGATCAAGGGAGGTAACTTGCTGTATCTCAAAAACCACAGGATGTCCAGAAACTCCTCTGCCAAACGGAAACTACAGTAACTAGAGGTGAAGTCGATTCAGCTCAAATCACCTCAATTCGAAAATGCTTCCCAAGGGAGCTACAGCCCTTTGGAGAAGACATCCTCATATGAGTTTTCCTCGAATTATTGAAAAATACCGTTAGTTAAAATAATCAAGCTTGATACCATCAATAAACAGTTACAAACGGGTAAATAAATTTTTTTCAGATCCATCACAAGCGTGTCAGTTGGGGGACCAACAGGTATTTCTATTCCCAATTTTTCCATGTATCCGACTCGAAATAATTTTCATATAAAATGTTCCCTTCTGGCAAATGAATATTATGAACCGTTTTCAAGGAAAATAAATTTAAACATTTTGTGTTTCTTACATAAAATAATGTTGGCTTTGAAAAATCAACAAACTGTACAGATACTGTTAACAAAAGTCATAAGTATTAAGTGGCTTAGATTGTTTTGGGAATTTTAAATCAATTTTATATCGTGAGGGTATAACAACAGATACAATTTTATGATCCAACATGATTTTATGTAAGAAAAACAAAAAGTTAAAATTTAAAAATCACCTCTAGTAACTGTAGTTTCCGTTTGACAGGAGAGTTTCTTGGCTCCCTGTATTTATCGTATTGCCTGGGAAAAAAATTTTTTACAGAAACTTGCATACAAGCAACTGCTGGGAATTAGTTTCCTACTCTACCGCTAGGGGGCGTAGTTAACAATAATATCAACGGAACATTATTCCTATATAATGAATTTTCGGTTATAGTACCACAATATTCGAATCTTCGTAATTATTTAATCATTTTACGATATTTTGATTCATCTTTCTCTTCTACCTCATCCTATCCCCCTTTACTCATACCTATCGTTGGCATCATTTCATGTGTGAAAAGGGCTGAAAAGCCATTTTGGTGTATCCACATATTTTGCCGTATTGCCATAGGAACTTATTTTAATAATATAGGTAATTCATAATTCAGGAATCCTTAGTAACGCTCGCCATTTAAATAATAATCAAAAACAAAAGGTCATATAATCTCACCACCTAAGATCTCACACCATACGTGATTGTTATATGAGCATTGAATTAATTTCAAAGTCAAAGTCCATGAATTGCAAGAAAAGTTATACCTAACAGTTTCATTGAGTCAGTGGAACGTCATCTTTGCCGATTTCAATACTTAAACTTAACGATAATTAAGTACCTACAACACAGTTCATTGCTTTTTCAGCTTAGAGGACAACACCAACAGAAAGCCGGATTTATCTTCATTCGTGTTTGAGTAAAGTTGAAATATCTCCAATTTCGCGGTAAAGTTAACTATAATGATTAATTTATGGTCCAAATAGACCTGCTGTCTATTTCATCCAAACCAAAATTTTGAGAAATGATTAAATATATCTATATTTGGAATAATGAAATAAAATTATCGAATATTTTTATTTTAGAAATGTTGCAAAATTGAAGATCCATCCCACTTAAGAGCTACTCTATTATGGTTAACCAAGGTTAATTGTTTTTGTGAGCAGTCCCAGATAAGTCTATATCTGATCTGCGGACATGCTAAAGATTTTAGTGCTACCTGACTATCTTGGAGTATGAGGATGTTTTGGCCTCATATAATGAAAAAATCATGTTTTTGTGTTATTATTGCCAACCATGCCCTCTAGCATTGGAGTAGGAAACTTTAAAACAATTTCTAACTGTTTCTTGTATGTAAACTCTAAACTGTACGATACATAGTTTTTGAGATACAGCGGGTCACCTTTTTTAATCAGACATTGTAAACACTGAAGAGCTCAAAGTATCTCCGTTCACATGTTGGATTTGTGAAAAACAACTTTTCACAAATAGAAAACTGACGACTTTCTGGTGTTAACAGTTTCCCAGACCTTGCAGAACATAACATGCCAACTGGTCGAATTCTGGTTGCAACTGAATTTTGAAAATAGAAAGACGCTAACAGGTGAGTGAGGTAGAAAAATATGTGATTTCGTTTGGCCGATTCAACGTGATAAATTGCAAGACCGGAACTAAAGATATTCTATAGTCACCATTATCAAACTCTGAAACACCAGCTTCTCCACAATATAACAATATATCTTTCCCTTTTTGTTTTGTGCACTTTTTGTCTTGTGCGTTTTTTTAATTTCCACTAAGGATAAAAATAGTCTTATCCCTTTAGAAATAATTACAGTACCTATAAGCTCTAATCTAATTAGAACCTGTCGCAAGTTATTGTGGACGAACGTAGTTAATTAAATGTTGAATTAACTGGTCTAGACGATTAACTAGTACAAGGATTTTCACTCAAGAAAATATCTCTGAAACGCATTCGCCATATTCCCCGCGGCGGGAACTTGGGGTGACCACAAGATGAGATATTCCCACACGTATACTCCAGATCTAATTAATAAGAATCTCCGGGTATTTTTCTCTTATTCCAGATTGGGTGCTACAATTTCGTGATAAATCGTGTGTGGGGGATTGGCTTCTAAAGAACATTTTCTTGATTCGCAAAGCAAGTTACAGAAAAATCTGTATCAAAATTGATGTACACTGCTCAACAATCGTTGTGGATGATATTGTAATTTTCGAAACTAGAGAATAGCAAAAGCATCCCAAAAAACGAATATTGATTAAAGGAAAATGAGTGTTCAAGAAAAAATGCCAAATAAGATGAAATAAAATCATACAAAGTTGAAATTTGGAAATTTCTACTTGGGCTCGCCTCAATGCTCTTACTCGATTACTATAAAATTAGAGATGAACTGCTATAGAATGCCTTCTCAGATGACTTGCAATGCCTCAGCTAATTGGAATATTTGTAGAGGTTGTTCAATTCGATTGAATTTCCTGGATATCTCAGCCAAAACAAGCTCGATGCAATCCATATGGAGTGAGCAGAGTGGCTACTTCATCCCATAATGTTCTACTCGGTCGTTCACAAGTCTCGCTCGGCGAGGACGAGCATTATCATCAATAAAAACAAATCTTGCGCCGATGTCGCTCGCCAATAGTACCACTGAAGGATTAATAATCATGTTACGATACCTTACAGCAGTCATTGTTTGCCAAATCAAGACCATTAGCTCAGTGCGGCCATTATAATATATGCTGTACCAAATGAGTAGTTGGCGTCATCAAATTTGCATTATAACGCTCACCTTTTCCTCTCCAGACGTATAAAACTGAAATCGTGATTCGTTGGAGAAAAGACTATGTCTACAATTTTCAAGATTCGAATTTCAAGATTCCTTTGATAGTCTGACCAGAAATTACCTGTTCAGTAGCTTTTCTAAAGGAGCTGTCGATTCTTGAAGCCGTGGATGCTGGGTTTCCCCAGCAGTCAGGACTATCAAACGATCTTGAGGCTCGTTATCGCTCTCCTTCATGTGTACACTCTGCATTCCCAGTCGCAGCAAGTCGTATCGATGCTCGACTAACGACGCCTGATAAAAATTTAATCGCGTAGCGACTTCTTTCTGGGATACACCTTCAGGTATCCAACGCATTAATTGCTTCATTTGCACTGCCAGAAACTGTCGCAGAGGCTTAACTCCTAACAATGATATTCCAGCTTGAACTGGCTTGTCCTAGTTCCTAGTTTTAGGCTCTTTATCCTTCCTTCCATTTTATGGTAATTGAAAAAGCATTCTTCCATTCCATTTGTCTTGTCTTGCGACAATTATATTTTCCCTATGACAACTTGTATAACATATTTCCATCTAGTTTCAGTCTTCTAGAAGTCCCAGATAGCTCTCCATTCTCGAGGTTCGTCATGCTTCATAATAATAACATACAGTGTGTAGTTTGTAGTTCAAATAGTGTACAAAATGTTTCAGACATTCACTAGAATATAGGAAAAATGGGAAACTCTAATTTGGAAAGATGTTTGAACTGTAGTGGAAAGCGAAATATATAAAGATTGTTATTAAGTAGCTAGCAAATCGCACCTTTGCAGAAAAATCTAAGATATCATTATGATAATTATTTCTATATTGACCTAGTGGAATCAATTAGAAACAGTTCAGTTTCACATATAACATTATCCAAAAAATACTTTGGTTTTTCCTGCAAAACAATCTATTTTGAATCCAAAAAATTTTGGAAAAAGTGACAAATGTGTCATTGTTCCTTTATCATTTCCATGAATTAGGATAGACAGAATAAAATTTATTATTAACTTTGTACTTCATGGAAAATAAACTCAAAACAAATTCATAATAATGTAAAATTCAAAAACGGATTATTATAAAATAGTTCATATTTTGGAAAAATATTAGTGTTGATAAACAAGGTTTCCTTTTTTTTTCTCGTAGAAATAGGAAATTTGAGAGTGAAGGCTTGTTTCAGTTAAGGGGTTTTCTTCATATCGATAGTGTGTGTAAGGAACCTCAATGAAGAAAGTGAGATTGATTCAAGTGATAAGGAAAATTCTGAAGCAGAATATACTATTAGTGTGCTTAAACTTTTGTACATATTATCGATAAACTTGTTTCTTCTAAGTTTTTTGTTATAAACTGTTATTAAATAGTTTCCACTTTCCCCTACATGTACTAGGAATGGTTTCTATTAAACTTTATTTGCAAAGTGTAAGTGTAAGTGTATCATTATACATCTAAGAAAAAGCCTCCATTGTTGAGACATGTTGGATTTAAAAAGTCATTACCCTCTCAAAAAAAAAAAAAAATGTGAGGTCACTGAATTGATTGAGATCCTGTAGAAATGAAGAATTGCGACTTGAGTGTTCATGTCTGAAGCACTGTGAACTGTATAGTGTATGTAGGAATAATTTCAATCTAAAGACAGTTGTTGATATGGCACAAAGAATAATTTTTCTCTAAATATATAATTAGCGGACTGTATAAAAAAATTCAATCTTACCTTATGCACCGGCAGGTTCGTAAGTCCGTATGTTATCGGTGAAATCGCTATAGGGTAAGATAGAGGAAGGAAAAAAGGTAATCAATTTCACCCTTCACCACAATTAATTATAATGCAAAAAAACAACTAAATAAAAAGAAATAACAACCGGTTAGTCGATAAATACAAACAATGTTCTCCCTGTGAATATCTAGTGCTGAATGTTTTAACGACCAAAAGTGATACTTTATACTAAAGCCGTGTTTGGACTTAATGTTCACTATATCTACTAATAGGCAATACTCAATACACGCAAAATGTCTGATAATGTGCTCAGATAATAAATACGCCAAAACATCCTATCCCCCAAGTTTATTATAAATAAACGAAAAAAGAAGGAATTAAACTAAAATAGAAACCATCCCCAAAATACAATTTCCAGAAGGGAGAGAAAATTTAACTAAATTTAATGTAATATTTACAAATAAAAATACCTCTTCAGTTTATTGACTGGGTAGAGGACAAAGTTTAACAACTGGGCGCATGTATGTTACATGCATACCTTCCTTTGCAGGATTTGATTTGGTGATCCATTTTAAACGCGATTGCATAGAGGACTTCCTGTTCGTTCACCGACTGAATGGGCCAGTACTTTGGTTCTAACCATAACCATTTGGGCCCAGTGAATCACGTGGGATGGTTAACTAACGAATAAGGACACAAACCTCGAGAAGCGCAATCAACGACATTTTTTTTTCCAGGAATAAAAAACCAATAGGGTGGAGGAATCATCCTTTGAATTTTACAAACTCGATTTTGAACAAATAATTTTAATTTCTTCTCTGAGGTTTTTATCCAACTCAAGGCAATCATGGAATCACTCAAAGCAACAATTTTATCAATATTATGTCTTGGGGCGTAAGTTTCAATAGCATGAGAAAGAAGTTTTGAGAGAAGAAGAGATCCGCATAGCTCTAATCGAGGGAGAGTAATTGTAGACATGGGCGAGACTTTAAATTGAGAGTACAAAAAAGTTACTTAAACTTGACCTGTACAATCAACAACCCGGGTATAAACAATGGCTGTATCGCAAGCACCACTCGCATCTGAGAATCCTACAAACTATAATGACGAAATAGGTGTAACTGCTATATGGCGTGGAATCTCTATTTTGTGAAGAATATGAAATTCGTTTTGAAACTCATTCCACAAAATCTCTATTTCTTTGGGTGCAATACAATCCCAATCAATTTTCAGTCTTTTTATCAACATTTTCAAAAACAGGGTTATAGGGGACAAGAATCCCAAGGGATCAAACATGCGAGCGACAAGTGAGAGAATGTTTTTGTACAAGGAGACATTGACGACATTTCTACCCCAAAACTAAAATTATGATGTTTTTTCTCCCTCTGTAGTCCTAACACCTTAGAAGCTGATTTATCAAATTTTTTGGTCTTAATCAATTGAAGGGGTTCAGGTATTGTCGACAAAAGTTCGTCAGAGTTGGACATCCACTTGACTTATTTAAAACCTCCCTTATCAAATAAATCTACCAGCTGAGTATGTGCAACTATAGCATCGGAAACACTACAAAAACTACTAATAAAATCGTCCATGTACATATCACGGGATATGGGTACAATAACGTTAGAAAAATTTTGAGATTCGTCCTTACATAATTGTCTTACTACTCTAAGAC
>CAJUYG010005319.1:0-14178 GCA_910591675.1 Galerucella calmariensis | reverse complement strand
TTAATAGTGGTGGTCAGTTTTTTTATAAAAATCTAACAAACTGTCATTTATTTGTTGATCTAATTTACTAACTTTTCCAGATGAATTTATTTTAATTTTGGCTGTAAATTGATAGTTCTTTATAAATTAAGTTTAGGTAAATTCCAAAGATACTAAATCAGAACCACACATTGGATGCAAATTGCAAAACATCAGCTAATTCTAACGTCGTGATCCAATTAGTATAAAATGGGAAAAACCTGAATATTGGCGAAGGAATTAAATAAATAATCCACAATGAATTTAAATGCTTACTTTATATCGAGGTGAAAGCTGTAGGTTCAGCTCCAGGCAATTAAAATCGTTAATTGCTTGGATAAAAACTACCTTTTGATGTCAAATACATCAATTTCATTGGCAATAAAACATATTTTCATGAAAGTAATAATTTAGAGCCAAATTAATTGACTCATGACCAAAACCCACAGCAGGTAGTCATTAATCCGATAACAATAGCCCAGTTTTAATTGCACATGCTTCTTCGAAAAGCGAGAAGATAATGCTGAAAAGTATGATTATTTTTCAACTGACAATTTAATTCATGTATAAAAAATCGCATATGCCACTGTGCAATTGTCACTTTGACAGCAGCAAAAGTTAGCTTTAACTTTTACAGCGACAAATACACTAGTGGTTTTTTCACTTAATCATTTGTTCATCAATATCACTGTTCCTAGTATGAATTTCAATAACTGCGTTTTTAATAATTGTACATTAAAATAAAAATGTGTTTATTTTTAATGTTTCATAAATAAAGTTTGCATTGATGATATGTTTCCAAATTTCTCATTCATTAAATTGTCCTAACCTAAAAACACTCGGTGTCGTGTTTTTAATAGTTGACAGTTATTCTCGTCAAATTGCTAGGAAACAGTTTCTCATTAAACAACCCAAATTTACCCGATAAAATACAAACCACTTGTGCAATTATAAGTGAAACATTTTGCTGGTAATATAATATTTGATACTAATTTTTTCTATTTATTTAATTATGTATCTATCTACTATTTATTTCTACTTCGGAAGAATTTTTTTTTAAGTAAAAAATATTTTTCCTGAGCTACATTTGTAAGTCAGAAATATATTAGGTTCAAATGTCTTTTACAAGATGACAGTCCGTTTTCTACCAGGATTTTTGACACAAACTCACAATTTTGATGCTCTATTGCTTGGTGTATTATTAAATCCCCAAGGCCAGATGCCGAATCAACGAAATATTGTGAAATGTTTTCAAAAATTGACGGAACATGGGTCGAAAAAAATTCCTCCATATAGTAAATTTTATGCTGAATCGAATGAGACAGAGTAAGTTATTAATTTGAACGATTCGGAAGTTGTGAATGAAAATATGCCAACGTAAGTCGTAAGTAGGTAAGCTAGAACTATGGTTACCTATAGCTTGAATCAATAGTGTGCTCAGATTCGTGTTTTATGGGATCTATTTGGAAGGAAGCAACATTTTAATAGTTATTTACGTAACTGAAGAGAGCGATATTGTTCAACAAGCGTAATATTTGCCAAAACGAGCGCTAGCGAGTTCTGCAAATTACGCGAGTTGAACAATGTCGCTCCTTTCATAACGTGTTTACGTACAACGTTTTATCCGAGGTTTTATCTAATTCCGCGCTTTTATAATATTTCATAAAATCTTCAATTACAATGGTAATATTGAAGTGGATTCAAATGGTGTTAAAAGTATTGTAACTATGAAATATTCACCCAGAAAATTGACTTACTAAATAACTGGGTCCTTAATAATGTTGTTTTCAATGTTTATAAATCTTAAAATTCTATTGAATTAAAATTATGGGGTAATTGTCAGTTTAAATAATGAAATAGTTGTCAGTTTTGACAGTACCTACCTATTTATTAAATTTTTCTTTGAAACTCATGTAGCATCTCTATGTTGAAACTAAAACAGTTACGTAAAGTTTTTACATAACTACTTTTCATAACTGATATATGAAGGTTATGAAAAATGTGGCGTTACCTAATGTCAAGGAGTGACTTAAAGTGTCACATTTGATAGCGGAATTAGATAAACATTATTAATCAATTAATAGTTTTTTAATAACAATTGAATTGTTTCAATCCTTACAATCTGGAACTGCATTTAATGAAGTAAATTCTCGAGTAAATTAGGTAAATAAATTATAAATAAAAATTCCACAGCACAATATATTTATTTTTGTCCTTGACCAGTTTCACGAACATAAGTTCGCATCATCAACATCAAAAAATACCTAGTTTGAAAAAATGAATAGTACATACTACGTTGTTATTGTCGACAATGGATTCAGAAAGAAATTCAACGTATTGGAATTTATAAGGAATTTCAAAATTGCCAAATTTTCCCTGGTGAAAATTTCCAAAAAATTGTTTGTCCAGAAACACAAAGAGAATTTGAGAAGTAAGATTTTACACATATTTAAAAGTGGTTATAAAAATGTGGCAGTTAGCTTTATGAACATTTTGGTTTTTTATTCACGTTATAATCTCAGTTAAACAAGATTGATTGTTTTTAATTCAGCACCATGAAGAGACTTGAGAACAACATTGAAAGGTACGTGAAAATCAGATAAAACCATTGGAAAAAAAATCAAATGTAATGCGCTTATGTCGAATGCGAGGTCGAATGTAACCTCGCCAAAAAGGCCTCATTTAATCGACATCGAATTAATAAGGTTAGAAAGGATGAAGAATTATTGGAAGAGTTGCATCGAATTCTTCCTGAAGTGCAACTTGAAATATTAATTGTCAGGCCGCAACAAATGTGTCTCTGTAGTTGATCCCAGAGCTGCTTAATAGAATTGATATCATGGATGAAGGCTGACCAAACCATTCGTTAAGAATTTTTGCTTGCGACAATTCCGTGTGAAGTATTTCCTTTGAAAGCGTGTAACTTGTTTAATAATAAAGATAATAATGTAAATAAGAAACCTCGTCAAAAAACAAAATGTTTATAACGTTGACACTTTCTATTGCATTTGCTACATCTTATAGCTTATTTTTAATTTAGGGTAAATACCTACATCTTCTCCGTAATATATTGTCAAATTTAACTATACAACAAAAGTTTCAATCACAGTATTGCTATAGAATAATTGTCCAGTAAACTACTGACCCAAATCGTGTAAGCACATGCCCAATTTGGACATTACTCTCAATTTCTCACTAACTTCTCTGTAATACCTACTAAATCCTCAGTGATGCGCCCTAAATCCCAATAATGCCTACTAATACCAATGCCTCTTAATTCCTCAGTAATACATTACTTATTGGTAATCCAATATAGGTAATAATCCACAAATTATGTTCTTCGGCTAATTGAAAAGCGATTAGGTCTATGATTCCAAACATTATTTCTAACACCAAATGAAAAAAAAAATGTATTGAAAAAATCCTGCTCGCTCAGTAGCTGTAGGGCAGATTTAATTTCAATCTTCAGTCATTTATGTTTTCACTTTTAGTTCAAAAACTTTATAAGACCAAACGAGAGACCCAAGAAAAGTAATTATGTTCAATAAAAGCAATATGTACTGCTCTAGGCCAATGAAATTGACATAGCATAAGATTTCTCTAAGAAATCAAAATTCTGCCTTCGCCAAGTAGACATGGTTTAAAACTAACTATAAAAATCGTTTGATATCGATTGCAGTCTAAAGCAATTCCCGGATTGCTCAGTTCAATAATAAGACTATTCCGCAGCTTATAATCTTCCTGGCAACAGCGCAAGTTTGCCTATATTAGCATATATTATTTATAAATTCCAAAATATTCTCAGTAATACACACTAGTGCCCACTAATTCTTTACTAATGCCTACCAATGCCCACTAATTTCTACAAATGCCCAGTAACCCCTCGCAAATGCTTACTAATGCGGATACCATCCCCTAGTAATGCCCAGAATTTGTATAAAGTGTAAAAATCACAAAAATTTAGTTATGAAGCTAAAATTCCAACAGAACATCATGGATAATGATTACTTCCGAGATTACTTCACCAAAAAAAATAATAAAAAGTACCATATTTCTAGGGATCTTCATTTAACAAGTCGTCAAAGTAATGATGGAAAAAATTGATTTCAATGCTATACTCCTTACAAATGAAAAATTGGCCGAAAAATACTACAACTTTCATATTATACATTTTCGTCCCCCCTGAATATCTCAGAATTATTGTGAATTTTAATTTCATTTTATAACCACCAAGAAACGATTAAGTTTATTGAACAACTTCTTGCGTATCTTGAAATTGGTAATTCAGTATAAAAGGGAAGTGACTATTTCCTTTGATAAAATACTACAACAGGTTTCAAGTTACAAGCTATAGTGTTTCGATACACGTGTATTTTATTTTATAGACCACCCTATGACAAACCCATTACCCTGGATTGTTTAATAAACAAAATACTTTTATCGACATTCCATGCAAAAAAATCATATTACAGGTATTTGTTTATCCAATAATTATACAAACAACATTCAAATATTTTTATGGTCGTTCCTTTTGAGCTTGGGTAATAAATCCGTGAGAACCCCCCACGAACTGTCGCCTTCTCAGACGATACTATTTTGTGAACAAGGGAAATCTGTTTCTTAGTAGACATTTTTTTATCCAACTCCACTGTTATCTCCCTCCCAATTTGTGTACACGTTGATGCAAAAAGAATGTAGAAAAATTTTAAAATATTAAAAGGAACAATGCTGCAATAAATTAGACAATAAAATGAAGTGTTGCATGAGTTTATGGAGTATGTATAATTGGTCCAGCATGTGATAGAATTCCACTGACAAAATTGTAAAAATATATTCCATAAGTAGGCAAATGGGAGTTAATGAATAGGTGTTACAAACTGAAAGAGCGTGTAGAAAATGCGAAAATGGTCGTAAAATTTCCTGTCGACATGGGTCGTTGAAGCTTTAGTTTTCGAGATACAGATTGTTAAAGTTACCCATACAACAGATAAAATATAAAAATCAATGCTATTGATTGTTTTCAGAAATTATAAATGTTTGTGCTCATTGTGGAAGCGTGTTGCATGAAAAAATATGCATTGTCAACTAACGAAACAGTTTGTGGAAGTTTCGTGGAAGTATGTGGGTGTACAAAATTTTTGCCGGCGGTTTACCTCTCGGTTAAGCGCTCTTGCAAATACTTGTATGTGTATTAAATTCATTTTTATCATTTACAAATTATTCACGTGTACATAATTTTTTTTTCTTCTTTCGTCACTAAAACCGCATTTAAAACACGGGTTTGACATTAGTGTTTAAAGTGCGAAAAGTCACATATCGTTTATCTTTTGTTTCTCAAACGTCTCATCAAGTGTATCTTCTGTATATGTAATATTCCGTGATAATTTTGTTCTGTTCTGTTGTAATTAGATTTTTCAATGACACGTCATTGTCTGTCATCTTGTGAATATAATTAATAGTTATTTACGTAATTAGTGGGATATGGACATTATTAACGCACACATGTGAAGTTTAATCACATAAGTGCGTTAATAATTCCTATCACACGTGTTACGTACAAAATTTTATCTACAACTGTTCATTCGTATTATTAACAGTATATCATAAAATTTTATTGGGAAAAATATTTCAATCCAACGTATTGTTAATAATATTGACTGCCAACATAAGGTACTGTAGATCATTTCACTAGTGCGGTAATGTATTCAAAAACGCACTAGTGCGGTAATATCTCGGGTAATATACGTCATTATGACACTGAAAATAGTGTCAAATCATACCCGTTACATGACAGTTGTAGATAAAATAATATAACTACTGTCAAAAACATTTTAGTCACTCGATTCATGAGGCACTCGTGACCAAAATAACGTTTTTGACTCTATCTTGTTTTATGACAGTTTTTTATTTTCGACCCCAAACTTTCAACGTCCTGTATCTCGGCAACTAATCCTATTAAAGCGTTGTCTGTCGAATATCGCCACCCTGTATGTAGTGAGTTCGGTTGGACCGAGGGTTGGACTGAAAAAAGAGGATGTGAAACTTTACTTTTAACCAAAGATTGTATCATACCCCGAAAAAAGTGTTTAGGTACCTAATTAAAAAGTTCTCAAATAACGGTAAGAAATCAAATAAATGATTATTTGAAGAAGAAATGGGTAATATATTATCTTTAAGATTGTTGTTTAGATAGGACTAAAACCACAAGGATTGTTTACTTGTTCAGTTTGCGGTTAGATTGATAATGGATACGCATTATAAGTTTGTCTATCGTTTTAAAACCACAATATTACTACCAACGAATATCAAAACTGATATCACCAATTTTCGTAAATTTATGAGCAATCAATGAAATGATGATAAATATGTTACAACCATTAAAATTTCGACATTACTGACTAATGTAACATTCTACGAACGGTATGAAGTTATCAGGCAATTTTTGGTAGCCAGCTTCCGCCTAGCCATCAAATGACCAAGTGGCGTCAAAAAATAAATTTATTTATAAATAGGGCGAGTTGGATCAAACACTTAGGGTGAAATTCATAGTTGAGGGTCACTCATACTTCACTCATCCTTATTGTATGCAGAGACAGGCGAAAAGTGAGGTTGAGTTTGAGTGTAACTTGAGTGAAATATGAGTACAGATTCCAGCTCCCTTGAGTGAAGATGTCTAACCTATAAACCACGTTTGTACCTCGCACTGTCATTAAATAGAGTGTTAATGAATAGGTCGAGGGCTGAACCACCCTGCGAAATACTGTCACAAATTTGCGAAATCACGGGAAATCGCGCGAAACACGGACAATCACGCGAAATTACGGGAAATCGCGCGAAATCATGGGAAATCTTGCGCAATCCCGTGAAATCATGCGAAATCTTGCGCAATCATGCACAATAATTAGCAAAATAGTGAAATTTTCCGGCACTAAAGTCGCGCGAAACACGGGAAATCACGCGAAATCATGCGCAATCACGCGAAATCTTGCGAAATTACACTATTTGCGAAATACTGTCACATTTTTGGCATAGTGGTTCACCCCTCGGAATAGGTGTTACAATCTGGGAGAGCGTGTAGAAAATGAGAAAATTGGCGAACATTTCCTGTCGACATGGGTCGTTGGAGATGGGTCGTTGGAGATTTAGTTTACGAGATACAGGGTGTTACCCATACAACAGTTAAAATATCATAAAAATCAATGCTATTGAGTGTTTTCAGAAATTTTTGTGCTCGTTATGGGCGCGTGTTGCATTACAAAAAGGTTGCATGGCTTCTTACATTGTCAACTAACTTGAGAACAGTGTGTGGAAGTTTGGTAGAAGTTTCGTGGAAGTTTGGTGGAAGTTTCATGGAAGTATGGTGGAAGATGTGGAAGTAGGTGTACAAGATTTTTGCCGGCGGTTATAGTTTCATATTTTTCAAGGAAATTAGTATGATGGATGATTTTATTGATTTTGTAAACTATATAGATGATAATTATACTTGCGTTTATCGTTTACCTAGGTTAGTAATCACATTGGTATAGTAAAAATCAGAATTATTAGATTAATTCATTTTTCAGACGAAACAATGCTCTCCACCTGAATTAAACTCGTGTGCCAGTGACATCCATGCCTTTTCCTTTCCAACTAAGCTAGCACAATCAGTTTCTTTTATTTTCCATAACAGAATATTCACGAACCAGCTCACTTAAGGCTAATTTTTCGCTAGACGAATAGAGTTTTTTTTGCTTTCTATTTTCCTGAGAAATAATAAACTTTAATGAAATGATACCTACTATAAAAATTGAAAATAAGAATCAAAAACTATCTATGAAATAACTAGCTTGGAAAATAATCTTACGCTGCAAATAAGAAAGATATACATAAACAGTAAAGAACTAAACTGAGAATTAAATACTTGCAAAGGGCTAATACACGCACTGAACACAAATTCGAATATGAATGCAATGCAACAGATGTCAGTTGAACGTTAAAGGACGTTCATAAATCACAAACGCAACCAAAAATTCCTAATAATAACATTCATGCCAAACTTTCTTCACTCAAATTGAAGTATTACCTGAGTAATGACTGTGGACATGAAAAGTCGCCTCGAGCTAAACTCAAACTAAGTTCAGTTTGAGTATGAGTATGAGTAACCCTCAAGTGTCGACTATGAATTTCACCCTTAAACTCGATTTAATTATAACTGATGCTTAGACTGTGGCTGATTGATGTATTTATTATAAACAACTATAGTCTGTTTCTTATTGTCTGACAGCACGCGAAAAGGTCACAGATGCTAGTCAGGTAGTAAACCATAAGCGTCACCGTTCATCTAAGGAATTTATTTACTATTTAATTAAAGAGGAAGAGAAAATGTGGGTTTTAGATATTTCCTATAAATGGTACATATGTTTACTTTACTTGACATACATTAATTTATTGTCAATAAATTTGAATTATGACAATTAAACTATATTTTCTTTAATTAATTTAATTTATTAAAAATGAAAATGTAACTTGTTAATAGGCCTGAACGAATGAATTTTATTTCAACTGTAATGTCGACCGAATCTAATTGAATAAGCAGAATAAACTAATATCGTAATCTCCGCCACTGCCGCAATATTTATCGTTTATCTGGCATTGTTCAGTTTTATTACCATATTGTATTTTGAGCTGAAACAAGGATGTATAGATAACCAATACAGACACCTACTTGTTTTGCATTAGAATTTTAGTATTTACTTGTAAAATTTTTAGGATCACTCTGTAAAAGATAAATTTATATTTGAATATTTAATGAGGCTACTCTGCTGTCATACATTTAGAAATAGAGTATAGCTGGCCACGCGTTGCTGTGGCTAACTATTTAAGGGGAACGGTAGGAGAACATCAGACATGGGCACCACCATGCCACCAAGCTATCCTATCTTTCAAGTTGGATCAAACTGCACACGGTGTACCAATTTAATTAAAATCGGTTAAGTAGTTTAGGAGTCCATCGCGGACAAACACGAGCTACACGTAATTTATATATATTAAGAAAATTACATCAGTCGTCAGTCATTAAGCCGAGTTTGTTACAACCTAGTTTGATACAACTCGCCCTTAAATGTCTAGCAGAGAAAAAAAATGTATCTGAATGAATACATTGCTTTTTTCGTTCTAATTATTGAAACATTTCGTTATTTTTAAGTTGTCAAATGGTGTACTATCCCCTTCCAAATATTAAAATAATCAGAAATAAGGTACAGAAAAATTTAACCACATTGAAATTAAGTAGCGTAGAATAACTTATTATGAAATGAGTTATTTGCAAGCCGTCAAATGGGATGTTATCACCTTTCAAATATTAGAAAAATCAGAAATACAGAAATGTTTAGTCACTTTGAAATTTGGTAAATGCATTCCTCAGAGGGCGGAGAATAACGTATTATGAGATACATATACATATACCTATCTGTATATACAATATTTCCCCCTAAATCGACTTGAAAAATTTGATATTTCATGACTGTATTCTAGGTTTTAGATAACGCAGAGCTTTTTATGAAGAATAACTTTTCTTCCTAAAATTAATAATAAAAAAGTTTTCCATATGATTCAAACTTAGGGGCACATTTTGTATATCATTTCTAATTCCTTTTTATATTTGGAAGGGTGTCAAAGAATAACACACCATTTGTTACCTCAATTAGAACAAACAAAAACCCTTATATACTTGTAACTTGTTAACTTCACACCGGTCATTCTACGTATGTTTTGAAAGACTCTTTTATTTTCGATACGCCACTGGACAATCCATATCCGATAATTTTCGGACTGTATTCTACACAATTACTCAGTTTCAAGGAAAAATTTATTTACTCCGAATTACACAGTCCGATTTGAAAATATACAAATTTAATTGTTAGTATTAATTTTATTAGTTCCGAAGCAAAACAAACTAAACGTTTTTATCTCACTGTACAAATTGTTTACCACTCAAAGATGATAATAAATATGATTTTTCTAAACAATGTTTTACTTTACTTCAAGGACTTTTTTATTATTATTAATTTTAAGCACACAAAATATTTAAGAAGCTTTCTTTGAATATTCACGATTAAACCCCGTATTAAACTTCCGTTCTTTGTGTACCAAATGAGAGATAAATTTATAAAAATTTATTAGATTTTTTCTGGTAGCGTACCATCGAAAAAAATGTATCTCTTTGAATACAGTTGTTCGGTGAATAGTAAAATCATTTCCGTTTATTTCCTACTTAACCAAACACAACATGTATATGAATGATTAATGTATTGTTATATCTAGCGCCGCCGGTTATTGTAGTGGATGAAGAAATTAGGGAGATTCATTATTAATACAATAAAAAAGCACGTTCAATATTTTTGTGTGGAAAGTACTTAGCTCGGTACTCACTTGTCTACACTGCAATGGAGCTGTCTAAACAAAATTAATTATATTGAAATAAATGAACAATAGATCATCTTCCTCAGAACTGTATATCAGGAATGGGTAATGCTAGTTATCATTCAACACTTTTAGAAATCTAAAATTGCCCACATCCAAGTGATTAAAAAAGAAGCAAGTTAGGTTTCTCCGTCAAGTACGGACGTTTGTTTACATCCGCTTTTTTGATTAATTAAGTAAAATCTTTTCATTGTTAAAAATTGTGTCTTTAATTTAAAACACTGTTTAAAAATTTCGAAGAAGTGAAAAAGGTCCACATAATTACAAAAAAGCAAAAAATTTCAGAAAATCATAAGTTTTCCCCAAAAAACTTCGAAATGGACAACCTTAGTACACTATACTCCCTAATAGATAAGGAAAAGATGGTAAAAGAGAAAAAACCAAATAAAGGTAAGCGTCAATCCTTTACTAAACAAATCCTTTATCCCTTGCTACTCTAACTACAAAGAATAATTTTTTAGACATCAAATGGAATGGTTTTAAAAACAACACAATGAGAATCAGAAAAGAAGATTACAACACAAAACCTAAAAATCTGTACAGAAAACATTGAAATCTGTACAGAAAAGTCTAAAAAAGCGTACAGAATCGCACCGACATCCAATATATTTATTTATACAAATGTTATTTCTTATTAAAATACTCGAGGTATACCTATCTAACTCCAAAAAATACATTTTTTAACTGTCTACCAAAAGAAGTGATACGCATATGGATTACGAATGCTTTATTATTTTAATACTCTCTTTCATGCAAAATAGTCCATATTATATGCACGAGTGAGCGTACCGAAGCATGGGCAACTGATAGTTAAGGGCTGCTAAAGTGATTGCTGCATGTGTAAAAAGTTGTATAAACAACCTAAAAATCTGTACAGAAACCATTGAAATCTGTACAGAAAAGTCTTGAAAAAACGTACAGAAACCTACCGTAAAGTGCCAAATAAACTTAAGTAGGAATTATAAACTTTACGTTCGCGTTCAGTTTGTCGTTGGAAGTTGGCAGTTGGCAGTTCAGTTCAATTGAGATTGAACACAATTACGTTTATAAAGTCAGTCCGCGCTCAGTTCGCAGTTTCCATTACGCCCGTCACGCTGCGTCCGCGTTCGAGATGGCCAAGATTTAAGTTCGCAGTTGGCAGATCAGGTATAAACCAATCAAAACGAAAGTTTTGCACCACGTGAGAAACGTCATTTGTCAGCTGTTTAATGTAGGTACTCATCTTTTTCTGTCTTTTTTAAAGCAGCATATAATGAATATGTTGCAGCCCAAATACACTTGAAATCAAATAAATATGTTCATCCATCTTTATTTTTCACAAAACAAAATATAAATAAAATCAGCTGAGATCTATCAAAATTGTTCAAATAATTTTCAACCAATCAAATCCCTAGCTGCCAACTGAAAGTTGTGAGGTTTATAAACGCAAAAATTTACCAACTGCACTGAACTGCAGAATGGAAACGACGCGAACGTCGCCAACTGCGAACTGAACGCGAACGTAAAGTTTATAATTCCACCTTTAATCTCAAACACTACCGCAGTTTGACTGACAGAGTTAGGATGAAGAAACAAACTCTACAGAAACAGCCGAAATTCTAATAACGCTGAACAATACCAAATCGCCTTCATAGAAGATGAACTAGGCCAAAGGATACGACGATCTTTTTTTCGTGTTAAGACAAAAAAGGTGTATCGCAAGAAAATCCATACACATCACACTCTTCAGCAAAAAATTATTCTGAATCAACAACACCGAATTCCGTAAAACGCAGTGATATTCCGTCAATAATATGCATAGAAAATTGCATTGAAAAACTAAACAAGTGTATAGAAAACACGAAATCCACTTTAATTATAGAAGATACACCAGTATTTCTTCCATAGCAGAAACCTCGGACCGAACATATTCAAATGATAACACTTTAAAGTTTAAAGTGTCTTATCTCGTACTTCCGAGAAGTGCACAAGAATTGGCTAAATTCAAAGAATATTAAGTTCCATTTTGGTTCTGTGAGAAAAGTTTTGTATTCTTTGCTTTCTCTTCATAAAGAGATATTGAAAAATATGAAATTGATGAAATAGCATAACATCGTGGAATGATGGTGGTTATTTCACCACCATATAATTGCAAACTTAACTGGTATGGGCACTGATAAAGGGAGAAGTTTCAAGAGAAAATAATTATTTCAAAATGAGTGATGTCAAACAGTTATTTTTGAAGGCTGTAAATAATGTGAAGCCGGAAAACCGAGAAAAGGCAGTAAATCATATGATTAAAGAATAAGACAAAAAGTCATGTGAACGTCAAAGTGATCAAGAGGCAAATTGTGAATTTTCCGCCTTTATGATGCTGCAAAATGCTTTCCGCCCCATTATTGGTGATCATATGATTGCTTTTCCGGTAAGGGTGGCGAAAAGATAGTGTTTGCACGATTGGTCTTTTTTCAAATTCACCAAAATTTTTACCGTGTAATCAATCAATCAATAACGACTCTAGGGCCGTAAGTTGCTCACAACCCTCGAGCCTTTTATAATTCAAAATTTGGAATTTTTGCAAACTCTTTATTCAAAATTGAAAAATTAACGTAAAACTGAGCGTAAAACCACATAGCAAAATATCAAAATAAACAAATCAATTTAACCTGAAATTAATAATACAGTTTGAATCATAATTATTAATAATAAAAGGCATTTTACTTTGTTGGTGATGTACTTCTGGATTCACATAGTTATGTTATTGGAAATCAACGAAGCTTCACTTGGTATGGAACTACTTGGAACGAAAGTAGCAGCTGACGTTGGAGATTTCTTCGATATTCATATGGACATCGTGATTATGTGAAATTTTATTAGCAAATTGCACTTTATTTCGTACCTATTTACAACCTACTTATATGATAACAATGTTGGTAAATGAAAAAAACCGATCGTGCAAAAAATAGCGTTAGATATACGGGCCGGATGTTCTCTTACAGCTTTCGGGTTTGTTAAACGCAACCCTCAAACTGGTTAGCTCTTATCTTATTATTTGGTTATATCTGGTCTGTGCTTATTATACTTTATATTTTTTTTACAAACACATTGAAAAGTAGGCTTTTTCGCTTGCCATTGACAACGAAAAGTTGACTTTTCTTGAGGAGAGTTACTTTACGCTCGCCGAGCGTAAAAAATGGCAAAACGCTCGTTGTCCATAACAACCGATACTACAAACACAATTGTATTGACGGTGACAGATATAAAAGTTTGAAACATATTTGAATTGACATATTCAAACTGACAGAGAGAGAGAGAGAAGTATACTTTATTGACACTAAAGCATCAACAGGCCATCGACCGAGGTCTTTCAGCCATAAACTGACAGATTTTAAAAGTTTTTGTGAATTCTACTTTATATTTGTTTTTAATAGTTACAATTATTGAGTGATTGCAAAAAAAATGTTGTATGTATTACGAGCAAAAACGTGACATCATTGATGAAATAAAACGACTCTGTTGAATTTTTAATGCAGACTAACTTTATTTAGACCTTAAATAGTAGGAACCAAAAGCAGTTTAAAGTGGTAAAAGAGACCCTACGCAGGTACTCGACCGAAACTACAAGTACCGAACTGCTTTAAGTAAAACCAGATGTGATTACATTTTGGGATTATTTTATAAGTATGTACAAAAAGTACGAGGAGTAATAAACCCTAATTA
>CAJUYG010005318.1:0-14179 GCA_910591675.1 Galerucella calmariensis | reverse complement strand
ACAGCACACATTGTAAAGCAGTTTCGCATGAATGCTTACTGTGAAAACCTGATTGGACTTGAAAATTTTTTCGCAGATTACTCTTCCTAGGATTTTTTCAAAGCATCTGAGCATATTTATTGGTCTGAGATCAGAAGCTTTAATAGATTTTGCAACTTTGGGAACTGGTACAGTGGTGGAAATTGCACAAGGTGGATGTCAATATTGTGTCTAGGTATTCTCATATGTGTTTATATCGTATTTTCGATGTTTCCGAAGCACCAAGTCCGTATTTACACAAAAAGTTACCTATCCAAGTCACCCCCACCCTGGCCCAACTACGTATGGCTTATAATTATAAAATTAAATTCACATTTAACAATATTGTTTATTATATTGACCCGAAATCAGTTTGCTTTATATGTAACAATCAAGAACAACGGGAAACTCGTCTACATGTTGTTTTTGAGTGTCCCATAAATAATGTGATGAAGCGCAATATTTCTTGTTCACAGAATGTAGATGCTTTGATCAAGGATTTGAAAATATTACAAATGAGGAAGCTATAGTGATTAGCCAATACATCTGGAATATACTCAAATAAAGATCCTTCATATTAAACGAATAAGTTCTTAAAGTATTGTTACAGCTACTGTAATATTGTAATTTTACTTTTTATTTTTCTTAGCTTAGCCAACTAATTATATTATTATATTACAATATTAAAGTAATTGTATATATGTAGCCACTCGTTGCTATGAGCAAGTTCTTGAAAGCAATATTTATTGCTATTATTATACCTAATCATTATTATCAATTTCATAAGATCTCATCATATACTTTTCGTTTTTTTGTACGATATCGCGCCTCCAACAACTTTTTTCATTTGCCTAACATCAATAATCTCCGATGCTACATAATTTTCAATTACTACTTAATAGTTTGGTTCTAATAGGAAACTGCTGGGTAGTGGCAGCACAAACTGTGGTCTTTAAATTGATGGAGATGGTTTGTTATTTTATCCTGAAAAGGAAAAGGACTACACTCTTGTTCCTTTACATCTAGGTTTTTGGGTAAACAGGTTTTACCTGTTGCGATATGGCCCTAACTTTCAAATTCATATTATCACTAAGAGAAGTGATCCATCAAATTAGAAATGTCCACATGATATTCTTTTATTAACTAGCAACTAACATTGAGAATGTATTTGGTTTTTATTTCAAATAGCATCATTATAATTTTTGGTAATGGAATGAGAAATATATTTTAATCCTATTTGTAGATAAACACATTGATGAAATTTTGAATGTTGATAATTACTGATAAAAAAGAATGTCATGTTGAAATTTGAGATTTTTTTACAGTGACTCTGGGAAATATCTACCAATATTAAAATCATCAATTTGAACGATCTCATAATTTTTGAAATGTTTTTGCCTAGAATATACCTGTTCTGATTGAAAATTGAGGTAATTTTTTCTAGTAGACTTGTGCTATTATTTGCTCTTCTACTGCTAGCACTGCTACAGTCATCCTCTGAAGTACACATTGTGAACCCTAAGTAATTTTAACATTCCTGCTTTGCTAGATGCTGATGTAATATTTTTTTCAGTTTTCACATTATGGTAAGAAGCAGTATTACAACCAGAAATTATTTCTGTGGTATATTCAGTAATAATTGTTCCTGGACCCACTTCATAAAGATTTAATGGCTTTTGTCATCATGGTAATCTCCACTTTCAAAGCCTGAAAAGAACAATTAAATTGTATCGATGCTCCTGGTAAGAATATACTCATTATATAAGACATTGTTAAATGTGTTTGCCTTAAGTAAGTGTCAACAGTATAACTTTCCTATTATAGAATGAATTAAGACCACCACATTTGAAAATTATATTTCTCTAAATTGAGTTGAAGCAACTTATATTTTGATATAAGTGAAGTCGTGACAAACATAAGTAAACTGACAAAAGTTTTTTGTAATTAATCTTAGTACCTTTATTATATTTTAATAAAACTTACATGTTAAAGTATAGGAACTTCTTCACCAGGACATAAAAATTATAAATAATATCACGAACCCATTTCTCCAAACTTGGGTGCTTCCAGAATCTTTTTTTTCTAGATCTATTTTTTGAGGATATCTAAAGCATGAAGTCGCTCCTCTCAGCAGCTGAGGATTTATTTTCAATTCTGGTGTAAGTTCGTCCACTTTTACCAGTAGCTTTCTGCAATTTAGAAATGTCATAATAATTAAAAATCAAAAATACATATTTTCACTGTAAAAATAAAAAATAGATGTTTTTATTTGTTACATATTTATTCCACAAATCAAAAAAATTTATATTGTATAAAATTTAGTTGTGTTGTAAATATACAATGTCATTACTCTTCTATATATTTTATGATAATCTTAATTCAATGAGTATTAGATTGGATTCCATGTTCAGCTTCGAACTCTATGAAATTTGCAACGTTTTGAAGAATCGTCGGCCTTCACTGTGGATAACTTTTCTTTTAACACCGACAACTTTTTCAGATGGCATGGTTTTTGATCAAATAAAACACAAAACACTCACAGATAAACTAGCTAAACCTCTTGAAATATTCGACAGTAAATGATTCTTTCGAACACAACCTCACATGTTGATAATTTAATTGTTGTCGGCATGGAACGGTCGTTAGAGCGATTTTGATTCCTGCACAGGTCGTTGGCAAACCTCAAGTGGCTTCATTCTATGTGAAACGGAGTTCACTAAAATGCTAAGTTGTTATTGTTGCAACCATCATTTTAGTTATTTGTTTGGCATGTCATCATCCTGATTTGTTTTCTGTTGACTGTGTCTGTTTTTTCGGAAGCTGTTGTTTATATTAGTTTGTGTTGCCTTTTCTCATTTATATGTTCGGCCCCTAATTTTTTTCATTGTTGTTTTTCCTGTTATTTAATAGATAAAGACTGAATATTATTTTATAATCATCGCTGATGATTTAACTGTTTACCTTCTTCCTGAAGATGTTATATTTACTAGGTTATATTATAAACTACATTTTTAATTAATTCTATAATACTTGGACCCAAAGTAGGAGTAACATTTTCTGCTCTCAACTTTGGTTTTACTTGATTCCATTATTACTCTATGGGGTTGAATAGACAATGGTATGGAGGAAGACGTAGCACAGTATGTCCCCGTTCCTCAGCTACACTGTCACATGAATGGCAAACAGTTTATGAAAGTAACATTCATTAACCGAACTACAAAATCTGCCAAGTCAAGATTCCACGTAAGAGATGGTTCTATGTAATACCATATAGAGAATTTATTGATACTATGAATAGGATAAGATCAGGACATGCTATGACACCGATATATGAACATAGAATAGGTATAAATGAAAATCCAGCTTGCACATGTTGCGTACTTGGTGATTTATACCAAGGAAATATAAATACTTTTTACAAGGAACTAATAGATCTTAAAGCCAATCTACCTATATGTGTAAACCAAATTGTATTCAACAACATTAATATTTTATATTGTCTTTATAATCACCTGTGAAGGTGCAAAATTAAATTGTAAAACCTGATACTAACATCAATACATTGTTAGAAATTTTGCGATTAAATATCTTGTAAGTGCGTCGACGAAAAAATAAAATTGAAAAAAAAAATAATAAATGGATAAAATAAAAAATAAATATGAAAAAAAGGCTAAAAAAACAAAAAATGGGTCGAAATAAATAAATAGATGCACAAATACTAACAACATACTTAACATTTAATATATAATAATTATAATTTAATACTTAGCTAGTAAATAGTAAAAGTACTTTGCTTGCTTATATACTTATTATACGTTTTAGCAAACTCTAACAGTGTTTTGTTTGTGAAATAAGAACGTTTAGAAATAATTTAAACTATTCGACACAACGGACCAGAACCAGAGTAAAAATATTGTGCGGTTCCAGAATGTAAAAGGATTACGATTAAAACATATAACAAAACATTTATATATTATTAATAAGGATGCAAAAAAAACGGAATGGCAGAAAAGCATAAAAGACTCAAAGCATTCACTGATAAGTCAACATACTTTGTTTGTGTATTTTTGAGATTTCATTTTTCTTCAATCAGAATCGTTATAAATTATCTTATCTTATAAAATACGTTGTGAATCCATATTGAGAGGGTTATTGAAAACCACACGATTGTATCAATCTAAATTTATTAAAAAAAGTAGATAATATTGTTCTTATAGCTTGTGGTGTTATTATTGTTCAAAATTATTTAATAAAATAGTGGGTCAGCTCTTCACAAATTAAATTTTATTGAACACTGCTTTTTTCCGAAAAACAGGTAATCTTTTTCAGTAGATCATCAACGAAACTGGCGTATATTATATGTTTTAAAAGAAATGATTTTATTTGATTCAAAGTCCTGATCAGCTCTAACAAATATAGATTTTTTACCAGTGAGGTGCATGTGCATTTGAATCTGATGTAAACATTTGGAACCAATATTACCTGCTTCATCAAAATAAGTTTTTCTTGTTCTTTTCAACATTGGTGATTTAATTTCCACTACACATTCATCAAAACTAGCATTTCAATTCAATTCAATTAGGCAGTCTGCAGTTAAAAAAATTGCAGTTTTTTACTGAGTAACCTGTTGCGTTATCTCCGTAACTTTGTTCACCAGACCAGGAATAAAATAAAGCATCTGGAATCACCCTGTATATCATATGAGAGAGCATGATGTATTTATGAAAATATTGATATTGACATTTTTAATCTTTCTGACCCGAAAATAGCAAAAAACTATGTGTCACATAGCATAAAATTATAACTTAATAAACTCGTATTAAAAAACTTCAAAATCATTAGCAAGTCCACTTCTGGAAGATTTAATGAGTCTGCTTTTTTAAAATTAGGTCCACATATTTTATTTTATTCACACAAAATTTTGCGAGTAATTCAAAATAAATAAATTCTACGCGAGGCACGTTACAGTCAGAAGCGTAATGTTAGTGCACATTAACTTTCATATGCGGTGACGTCACAGTCATAGTCTTCGCCCCTCTACGGTATGCTTGTTTAATTGTTTTTATTAGAAGAACAACATATTCTATTGACATGAAATTTTCAGAATCATATTTTTATCCTTAGTACTTTGTTTTACGATAGTTAAAAATGATTTAAAAATTTTAGTAAACGAGCCCATTAATGATGTGAGTATTTGATACAAATAGGGATGTTTATCTTCGATTTTAATCTCATTATTATTCCACCTAGAAATATATTGTTTTTCTGCTGTGGAAACAAATGAGTACTACCTATCAATTGAATTTAAATCTTCACAATTTTCCAAAATTTTTGGTCATTTTATTTCAATTATATGACTTCTCTAACTATTTATTAGTACTATTCCCTTAACACCAGATGCACAGTAAGGATAGTTTTTTTCCACTAGTGAAGAATAGTCCAAAGTACAAACATTTATTAAAACCAAGAAATATTCTTCATTTGGATACAAGGTATGAGTTGTAAACACTTGTTATACATTCTCAATTTATACACTTCTCTCCAATCAATATTTCGTCTATCGACTGATTTGCTTGAAATCACTTTGCGACACACTCCACAGACCTCATACACTGTTCATGTTATGCACTTTATAACGTATCCATAATACGTTCGTAACAATGCAAATCTGTCGTTGGTGCGGTTGGATAATGTTTCTCAGTGCAAAACACAAAACAAAAATTGTGACATGTGCTGCAACACTGTGTTCCACTAATTTTAAGAGATAAACTGGTCTGGACAATGTTTGTGGATGTATTCTTTTAACCGTTTTTTGAAATTTGAGCAGCTCTCCAAAACGTTGTTGATTCGGTAGAATCTCCTGGGGAAAAAATAAAAAATGTTCATTACAACGTTAAAAAAAAATAATAAAAGACATACCTCATCTTTCGGGATGGTTTCTGTGTCACCGCTCGTTCAGGTGGTGAATTCTCAAAACTAAAAACGAACAGCAGTAGGTATGTGCATACCAAATGGGTTTTAATAGGCAACAATACACATATGATGAAATACTTTCAATATTTAATATCTCGACTCCACACCATAGAAGGAGATCTGTGTTTTCTCCTTTTTAATATTCTCTTTCATACCCCCAATCATGGTCAAAATTTTGTATTTGATTTGAAATTGGAAATGAACCAATCACAAGAATGTTAAAATCTGCCAATAAACATGGTGGTAGTCTGGATTTATTTGGAATATCTACATTAACATTTCAGAAATCAGTTAAGCTAAGAATATTGATCTAATTTTTAATTACTCATTATATATTATATCACTTATCTTGTTAACATGCTGGATGAAAATTCTTTTATAAAAATGGTGAAACCGCGAATAAATAAACATTACCTCTCATTTTTGTATTCGACACACCGTCATCATCAGTTTTCTGTTGGTTCGTTTTTTTTAATTTAATGTCGCAAGTCATTCGTGGAGTTTTTGTTCATTGGATAATCGTCTGCAATATCAAGATACATGTTTTCGATGGTTTTTGGAATGTATGACACTTTTTGACGTTTTCTTCTGCGATTTTTGATTGGAATGGCACCTTTAAGAATCATTGTGCATTTATTTATACAATCAGTAACTTTTTCTAAAGACTCACTGATCTTGTTTATTTCTTTGACACAAATGTTTATTGTCAACTTATAATTATTAAATTTCAAAGCCATACCCAATTGCTTTTTGCATTGCTACTACCGTTCTGATGTATCCCCAATTTAAATGAAAACAAAAATGGACTCCTACATCCCTTTGGAAAAACTTGTCTAAGTCTTAGATAATTCAGAAATATTTTTGATATGATTCGCCCACTTTTTAAAAAAATTGACATAAAATGCACTTGAGAACCATAGGTGGAGTATAGTCTCCTCCAGCACTCATACAAACTACAATCGTTATTAAAGCCCCTCTCTCTGCAGATGTAAGAGACCCTACTTGTATTTTCCTTCTGAGGCTTACTTCTGGTTCAACTTTACTCTGTACCACTGTGTGGCCAATTTCATCAACATTGAAAATTATGTTGGGGGGATAGTTTTTCTCGGTGAACACACATTCGAGATTATCAAATATAATGACACGTTCTCTTTTGTGAAACCTACAGCTCGTACAAATGATGTACCAGCTGGTCCACGAACAGAAAGTCGATTTTTATTTCTTTTCATAAATAGTTCTAGCCACGCTTTGCCTGCCATGCGATTTTTGCCAAAAAGATGCTGAATACCGTTCCTCTCAGCCAGTTAAAAAGCCATTCGCCTAAGGTCTCTTCTAGTTAATCCAAAAAATGTAGATTCCATGACTAAGCAATATTCATCCAAATGTTATTCTAGCTCCGGACGTAGGACGGTAGGCCTCCCTGCCCTCGTGGTAACTGCCCTTGCGGGATCTCCATACTTTTCATTTGACAACCGCAATATTGTGATCTAAGGTACTTCGAAAATTTTAACAGCTTTTTTCCATCCCATTTTCTTTGCCCTAATGGCTTCTATAGTATTTCTCATATTTACCTCAGACCACAACCTGTTCTTTTTTCCTATTGGAGTATTCGGCATTGTCTTTCTCTGGAACAACAATGTCCTGAATTAATTTTTTTGAAGAGTAACTAAATGATGGCCGAATTAGAAAATGAAACGAGAAAATAAAAACTAAACTGGCTGGAAAATAAAATGTGATAAAATTGTTTATTTGGTACTTCAAACTCTACAGTGACCAATGTACTATACCCTAGAGTAGTATTAACTTCTTACCTCAATCACAATGGTCACAGCAAAACTTGAGATATAGCACTACGAATATTCAATCCGTCTCAAAAACAAATACACAACATACAGCGCCGATGCTAACAGATTACTGAATAACGACGAAGCCTCGATAGACCGCTTACTTGAACAATTTTTCATGCTCTCTAGAGCTCATATAGCGTTTTATACTTAAAAGTCAGAATAGGTAACTTTCCAACAAATCTAACAATTCGTCGGTGCTGTTAACACTACTGTCAAATTCGTCTTCAAGTATCACGCATGATTTTAATTTTCTCAGTTGTTCAGCCGGTACTGTGGCCTCATACTTTTCATAACCTTTCATGTCCTTCAATGAAGAAATTTTGTAACGGTCATTACCCTTAACTTTAGTGATTTTATACGGCCTCCCAAATTTGATGGCCCTTTTTTTGTAACTTCTCTTTTTTCGAATGATATTTTCATTTTTTAAGCTCGTTTATCCATTTCGTTTCTGCCATTTTTCGTTCATTTATTTCATCTGACGTTGTGGTATTAGATTTTTCCAAATCTACATGTTTTGGGGATTCAAAACCGAACATAAATTTGCACGGAGTAAATCCTGTGCTTACATTTACAATATTGTTTATACCCCATACTGCGTCTGGAAGCACAGAATACTATTCATTTTTATCATCAGCACTAGCATTAATAGCCAATTTAAGAGTCAAATAGTACCTTTCCACTTGACCATTAGATCTGGGCGAAGAGATGGCTTTTAAAATATGCCTCAATTGATATTTTGTTGAAAAATCTTCAAATGTCTTGCTAGTAAAGGCTTTACCGCAATCAGAAATAATTCGTTTGGGAACTGTAAACATACTGAAGAGATCTTTAAAAATATATATCACTTCTTTGGAGTTGGTCGATTTTGTTGGTCACGCAAATAAGAATTTCGAAAAAGAATCAACTATCAATAAAATATAACAAAAACCATCAGGACCTTTAACATATGGACCCAAATGATCAATGTGCCAGGTATGCAAGGGTTCAGAGGGCTTATCAATACGATGCAAGAATCCTGACTTTTTTCCATATTGGTCTTTTTTATAGGCACAATCAATACAGGACTACACATATTTTTTAATAAAGCGTGTCATACCCTTGAACCAAAATGCACTTTTCATTAGTATAGCGCCTCACATTAACGATACCCAATATTGAACCTAGCGAATTTTGGTATAACTAGTTCTTCATTTTTATCTGCTGTTATGCGATATAATCTATTATTTTTAATGAAGTATAAAGCTTTTAATTGCTGATCACAATTTTTTTGAGTTAACTGATTATAAATTGTTTTTATAGTGTCATCCTGGTGCTGAACAAAAACCAGTCATCAGAATAATTAATACTGGATACATTACGACCCAGAGCGTCTACGTGCTTCATTTTATTTTCTGGCTCATATTTAATTTCAGTCTTGGATAGTAAGCCACCATCGTGCTACACGTGGTAACATATCATGTTTTGTAAAAGTCGACCAAACAGCTGGGCAATCAGTTACAATTACAAAATGTATCCCGGTAAAATAAATTTTAAATCGTCTAATCGATTCCACTATAGCAAGGGTTCACAACTCATAAGAATGATATAGCATTCCATCTTTAGATTTACATCACAGGTTTAAAGTTTTCCCATGTTTTTGTAATAAAATACTAGCTATACCCTTGCTTCTGGCATCTGTATGTAATTCAGTTTCTAAATTTGGATCATATATACAAAGTGATGGCCTTGACGTTTATTTGTTTTTCCATTTCATTGAATGCATTTTCCTCTACAGATGACTACTTCCATGGTATTGATTTTTTTTAAGAGATTCGTTAATGGAGCTACTATTAGCGCATGATCCTTGACGAAATTCCTAAAATATGAGCTCAAACCAAGTAACTGTCTTAATTGATGCAAATTTTTAGGTACTGGAGAATTTGATACGGCCATAATTTTATGTGATCCTGGACGCATTCCCTTTGCATCTATTTCATATCCAAGATAATCCATACTACATACAAAACTGTCACACGACCTACCATGTCAAAGTCGGGAAGCGACGAGGATGATGGTGGGAATGCTGACCGGACATTGTAGGCTGAGGAAACATATGCACACAATTGGCATTGCAGATGACAGCCTAAGCAGGTTCTGCCAGGAAGAAGACGAAACCGCGGAGCACATACTCTGTGAGTGCGAAGGCCTAGCAAGGGTGCGGTTTCACTTACTCGGAGAAGAAAAACCGAGGGCAGAGAGCTACGCAAAGGAGGCGGTATCCAGGCTATTAAGTCTAATAAAAAGAATGAAGCTAGATATTGAGCTCTAAATATAGGGTGGACCACAATAGATCTGCAAAGGTCGCAGTGGGATAGGACAAAGAGCCACTCCAATTCTGATCTAAATTGTTTAATAAACTTTGAAAAGTCGCTGGAGCATTCGATAATCCGAAGGGCATCCGTAATGATTCGTATTGTCCGTCCTCTGTCACAAAAGCTGTTTCATTTATTTAATTTGATGCAACACGTATTTGGTAGTACCCTTGTGTCATGTACCAACTAGTAAAATGCTGTTGTCCAGCAAGACGACCGATTTGGTCTACTATATGTGGAAGAGGATACCTGTCCTTTACTGTTATAGAATTCAATTTTCTATAATCGATACATAATCTATTTATTCTGTGATCGCCGTTTTTCTTTTTAACCAAAATTGCCTTACTTGAATAACTTATGATTCCGTTTTCTAGCAACTCCTTAACTTTGTTACGAATTATATATATATATTTTTTCCGAGTATCGATATGGCCCTGTAGAAAATGGGTTAATTTTTCTCTAAATTTATTCCAAATTCTATTAGATTTGTAAAACCTAATTCAGAACTGTTTTTAGCAAACCAGTCTTCAAATAGTTTCAACATATTATAAAGTTGGGTTAAATAGGGTTCTTTAAATAGTGATTCAACCAACAAGTGTATTAATGAGTGCCAATAACAATCGAGATAATTTAACGCACGAGCAGAGCGAGTGCGTTGATGATCGAGATTGTTAATTACCCTTTTAATACTCGTGTTAGTTACAAAGCTTTTTTCTCGACTGTATAAGCTCTATTCGTTTTTATCAATATTTAAAAAATGAAAATATTTATTTGTCATTGTCAAAAATTAATAATGACACTGAAATGTATGTTCGGTTGCCTACACCACGGGTAACTGTCAATATAAATATAATGTATAAGATGTGCGTTGGGTCGCCTACAGAGAAATCGTTGATTAATGTAAATCATGCATTAATGGGGGTCATCAATGTATCATTTTATGCAATTTTAAGAACGTTAATAGCATATGTTAATACACGGTCGACGGAAAAACTCTTAAATCTACCTTACCATCAGTTGAATTTAAAGACCATGTAAATTGTATGGCTGGTTGTAAAAAATCGTCTTTATTTTCAGAAAAATGTATGTATTGGCCCCTTCTTGAAATCCCCCCTTTATACAAATTTAATTTATTAAGACCCGTGTTGGTTATACTAAGAAAATTGTTAGTTTCACTTAAAAAACAAGTAGGAATGGTATAATCTTCTGAAAAATCACATGTTTTTGCTGAAATAAGTAAGCATAATACTACTATTTGTACTAACGGGAACTAAAGAGGTACAATAAGACTTTATTGAAATATCTTTTTCTAATATTACTGGACGACTATCTTTCACATCAATTATTTTGTTTGAATTAACTTGTCCGTTTTGAATATTTAACATTATCTCATTATGATTAATAATTGGTTGACCTATTATCACCTCAATAGCGCTCATATCTACGTCTACAAAATGTGAAGCCGATTTTATAGAAAAAGTTTTAAATTCAAATTCAACAAAATTCATACCTTCGGGAAATACGAGTATAATGTTATTCCCAAAACTTTTTATAATAATGTTCCATTGATTTAATTTAATATTTAGCTTTTTTATAATAGGAATATTAGCTTCGTTTACTTGACTACCTGTATCTAGGTAGCCTTTGCAATTTATATTATTTATACAAACATTAATATTATAAGTACAATTTGTTACTTGCCTGTGAAATAGTTGTACTTTGGTGGGATTTAAATACCAACATTCTTCCTTGATATGTTCTTTTCTTCCACAATGACTGCATTCTTTTATTTTTGCTTTGGCACCACCGAAGCTTGAAGTTTTGTAGTCCCTGGGCTTTCTGTTTTCCACGTTCTTGTTTAGTCCAGATGGTCCCGCGTTTGAGTCTCTGAAGAAACAATTTCGTGAGAAATGTCCACTTTTTTACAAATATTAGACTTTATAAAATCATCTTTGGCTAGTATTTTACGTTTCTTGACAATGGCGGTGTATTATCCAATTTTCATAAAAACCCTTGAAATAATTCTTCGGGTGTTCTAAAGTTGGCAGATTTTGCTGTTGCTTGATGTTCGATGGAAAGTCCATTGATGATTAATACAAAAAAATTCATTAAGATCAACAATATCACACTTCCTAATTAGCACACATTTGGAATAATAGTAATGTAACATTGTCTCCTCGTGTTGTTTTTTTCGCGCAATCATTGACTTGAGGTTTTCCATAAAATTTTCATTCGAAGGACAAGCTCGTAATAATTGATATTTTAAGTCTGTCCACGATTGATCATATTCTTGAAGACCGTTATACCAGACTTTAGCGATTCCTGACAATTTTGACTGTATAAAATAGTATTTTGTTACATCATTCCATTGATGAATTTGTCCAAGTTGTTCAATCTTATTTAGTCAATTTTGGGCGTTCATATCACCAGTTTCGGGATCAAAAATTGGTACGATATCACTCTTGGTTAGGATAATATTATTTGTTGCGAATTGTCGATGCACATTATTCAAAAAGGGATCATTTACAACCGGTTGAATCGGAGATTGCATTTGTTGTAGTATTTCACTAACCTTCGTCGCTATAAGCTCTTCAATCCTGCTCTTCTTCGCAGCTTTTCGCTGATTAGCTTCGACTCGTATGTTTGCCACGTCTGTTGAACACTCAGGCTTTCTTGCCTTTCCGCAGAAAAGTTCCTTCCTAACTGACAGCGCCTACGTGGCCGCTGTTTCGACAATTCATCGCGGTTATCACTATCACTACTTGTGTTCCCACTGCTAATTTTTGTCAAATTGTTTTCAATAACTATAAGTCTGTAATCAAAGGAGTGCGGCAGAAAAATAAAACGATTCGTCTTATCCGAAAGTGCATTTTAATCTGGTTTTTTGAAATATCTATTCCAAATATAGGAAAAGAGCGGGTTGTAATCACTTTGGGTTAGTAGAAAAATAATACTATTCAGTTTGGTGGTTCATGATAGAATCGTTTATTAACAATATATTTTTTAAACAATTTAATTCACCATAATGTTTCATACGTTGCAAATAACTAACCTAATTACTAATATTAAAAACAATTAGTTAGGCTAATGGAACCGCAAGGATCCGCAGGATCACAACCTCACAAACACACACAATATTAAAAACAATTTCAAGAAAGCTGTGTTGGGCATTTTATATTTCTGGACCTGAGTAATAAAAGGGTCGAACTCCATTTTTATTGTTTTGCTTAATTGTATAGAACAGGCTTTAGTTTCCTATCCTTAGCATAAGAGAGGTCAGAGTATAACTGTAGGATAGATACTCTGAGAGAGGGTAAGTGGAAGGTATATTTCCACGGCGCTGATCTAGAATATTCTACACTTAAAGTGAAGGATTTAAACACCGAAATAATATAAATCGTTTAATGTATCTATGATAAATTAGCTTAAAAACAAATATATAAATATAATGGTAAAAATTAACATACAAACACAAATGCGCAATACGGGACAATTATTTTTAGTTAACTAGGCCCAGTTATCTACCGCGATTTTCTTAATTCTAATGATCACAGTTATATTTAACAAAAGACATCCGCAATGAAGTCAATACAATAATTTCCACAAAAAGGGACTATAGGGATTATACAGTTCACTACAATATTGTTGGTGTAGATTGCCTAGGCATCAATTGGCACTGTCAGATGTAATAAAGAAAATTTCCACCATAAAACTATTGATATAGTTATCGTAAAAATGGCTATAACTGGCCTGAATTGTCTCAGTTTGCCCGTAGATGAAGTAAAAAATTGTAAACTTTTATTGTACGCTACCATAAATCTTCCGTCTCATGCACGCATGAGCCAGTTAAATGGCACACATGCGCCAGTGGCATGTGGCATCTAAGTGTTCCCACTATGGTAGTTCTTTTATCAAGCATATATTCAGCCAAAGGTATTGATTTAAAAAATTATCCATTGTAATATTCCTACCAGTGCTCAGAATTGAAGA
>CAJUYG010005317.1:0-14181 GCA_910591675.1 Galerucella calmariensis | reverse complement strand
AACACCGCGAAGATATGATGCCGGTCAATTATTGAAGTAAATGAATTCTTCCAACTAAATATATATTAGTTATCTTACCAAATATATTGCACTGAAACTACTATTCACTATAACTAAGTATTTATATTTTGATTAAAATAGGCATTGCACCAGAAAATTTAGCATGGCATAGAGCATGCTGACGAGCGACGATTCACATGGTGCCTCGGAGAAACTCACACATGGAATGTGAATGTTGATTTTCGGTTGGTCGCTATATGTTTCGGCGTTCTTCGGGCCGAGGGTGGCCGAGAAGCCGGCGGTTCTATATTATAACTATTTAAAATTTGGAGGGGTCGACGCATATGTTAAAGTGATTTTAACAGGTAATGATCGGTCTGGCTTAGCAGATTTACCCAGAATACCCAGAGGAAGTGCAATGCATTCCCAACAAATGAGAAACATATTAAGAGACTCTTTTATGACACCCGAAGAAGAAGTTCCTTGGCAATACGAAATATGTTAAAATTTATCATTTGTTATTTATATGTTATGATACGATAAATAAAGAATATTTTCCCAAAAATAAGGGCCAACAGTGTACTAAACACCCAGTCGGTTGAAAAATAAAAATAAATAGCTAGCTCTCAAAGTCTACGTACCTCTGAATCCAACATCTTCCTGGGCTTCTTTTTGTCCAGTAAGAATTTCATATTTTCAAAAGCAAACCATTTACTTTTGTACACATCCTCCGTACCAGAGCCAGATTTATTGCTGTCCTTAATTTTTTTTCTTCTCTTGCAAATTGACTTTGAAGATTTCTGATTTTTTATTCTACCGCTTGCTTTTCGACGCTAAATTCTTTAGCAATTTCCATGAGAACATCGTGCCTCTAGTTTCTGTTCTTGTAGTTTTGGGTTTTTGAATCCCACAGATTTGTTTTCAATTTTTATGCCTCAATAAAGGCTATGACTTTGTCTTGTGCCCATTCCATTTCTACAACACACGGATATGATGTCAACAATGCAAGACGTCACTGACATATCACTGAGTACTCAGTTTTGCGAATGTCGAACGTCGAAAACACGTCCACACACTAAAGTCGATCGACTGCTCTTTGATGTTTACCGACAAGCGACGGAAAACAAATCGACATGTCGATCGACACAGTCTATTGCCACGTACACACCAAATCGACAACGTCGATCGACAGTGTCGACTCGGTGTGGACGCAGCTTACCAATTCACGCATATTGAGAGAGTAGGAGGGATAACGTGGTACAGCGGACAGATCGAGACGTGAACGGTGTTCCAATTAGGTGCTTTATCTTTTCGAACGTTATGATAAAGAGCATTGTCAATTACTAGCACCGACTTTGGAGGCAAGTTAGGAATTAATTTTTCAATCAACCATTTTTTATAGTTCTCATAATTCATCTCGTGATGGTAATCTCCTGTAGTGGTATTAGACTTAAAAATCAATTGATGGTTTTATATGACGCCATTTTGCGGTGGATCGATTGTAGTGCTATCTAGCAGCATGTGTTGAAAGTAGGTATAAGGTAGAAAACTGGGAAATCAGAAACTGTAATTGGTGTACAGCTATCTACTTTTAACTCACTTAATAATGTCAATGTTGCCATATTTCAATTATAAACTAACAACTAACTAGATATTTCAGAGTTCCTGTAAAAAACCAAGACGCACACATATTTTTTTGGTATTATGAATATTATGTTCTCGTCTACATTTTAAAATTATTAAGTTTATACATAATATATATTAGAAAAAAAGGTTTCTCACAATAATTGTGTACTTTATTTGTTTTAAGTTGAAAATATATATATTTATTATCGCCACACTATTATGGACAAAGATAAGTAAGTGTCACAATGTTAACAGCGCAATACCATAGTAAAATAAAATTGTTTCAGTTTTCCAAAAGGGTCATGGACAAAAAATTTGTCGAAATATCCACGCAATTTTAGAGAAGAACATATTTTGAAATTCAAAGATGACAATAATGAAGGGATGACTAAGCCCCATAATTTGGGATATAGAATATTCAAAGCGAACGAAGTTCAAAATGCTTTAATGCAGTATGATGACAATGTGAATACATATATTAAAACTAAGGTTCATGCTAGTATAAAAAGAACGATTTACACCTCCCGAGCTTTAATTAATGGAGATGGCGAAGTGATCTGGGGTAAATGCAATTGTGTGGGTGGAATATTGGGTAGATGCAAGCATGTGTTTACAATGTTATGGCAAATGTTGGATTATGTCCGTGATTAAAAACAGTTCATTGAAGATACTGCATGTACCTCTAAAGCACCGGAGTGGGGTAAAGGTTCTCCAACCCTTTTTGAAATCAAACCCCTTCATGAATTTAAATTTTTGAGACATGAGCCACAAAAACAGAACAAAAAGATCCTCAGAGTACTTGAAAAAAGAGAGAATAATTTATTGGTGACTAAGAACACCATGGTCTTGGATAAAACAACTTTAGAAGAGCATGCAGTTCAACTAAAAAATAATAATTTAAGTTTTTTTTATAAAGTTCTGGCAAGTAACTACTTTACACCCTTATCATTAGAAAATCCTAAACAGGAGTATAGAGAAGACCAACTAAATCGAGCTAAGAGGTTGACAAGTAGCAAATTTAAAGAGATAATAAGAAGAAAAGCTCCTGTAAATGACTTGCTTATCAGAAGAATTTGGCCAAACAGAACTTTTCAAAGTGCTACAATGAAAATGGGTTTAGTCAATGCAGAGAAATATATTTTAAAAAATCCCCATTACAAAGTTTTTCGTTGTGGGCTTTGTGTAAATCCAGGGGTACCTTTTTTATCAACTTCACCCGATAGGTTAGTATATGATACTGAAACAAAATTGTATCATTCACTAGAAATTAAGACTTTGGTGAAAGGGGGACTTATACAAAACTTTAGTATAAGGGAATGTATTGAAAGAGACCTAGCCTCATTTGCAATATGATGAAACAAAAGGTATATCCCTTAAAAGGAGCCATGACTACTTTGTTCAAATTCAAGGCCAAATGGCTATAACGGCTTTACAAAATTGTCATTTATTAGTAGATAGTGGAACTGACATATTTGTCCAAATTATTAAATTTGACGAAGAACTTTGGGTTTCAACTTATTTACCACCATTAACATTCTTTTATTTTATTCATTTTGAAAAATCTCTTGATAGATTATCTAAATAATAATGAATGAAATAGGCATTTATAATCTGTTCTTTTATTTAATACACTTTCTTTTGATGAGTAATCATGTACCTCTTTTTAATGCCTTAGAAATCATGTATTTTTAGTTTCCACAATATCAGGCCAGTTTAAATGTTCCTAATATAAGTTAAAGAGTTTTACCATTTAAAATCCTAGTCTTCGTTACAAAAAACACACTGGTATAATAATACTTACCTACTTATTCAAAACTGGGGTCAGTTTGCAATAACAAATTTTTATTTAAGTAAGATTTTCAATTATGTTTGTTGAAATGTTGAAATAACACAAATTGTATAATACAACATTATTTTATTAATAATATTATGTGAATATATCCTTGTTGGCTGCAGAGCGGGTGATGCGAGTATTTTCATAAATCAAATGCTTACGATTTGTGTACATTCTCAAAACACGTTGATAAATAAAAAGCAATTGAACATTCAAAATGTTGTTTTTCATTAGTATCCACAGATTTTTCATTGGAAAACTTAATCTGATTTTTGTTGAGTATATTTATTGATTTATCCAGGTTTTTCAACAACTGAAGCTCATCACCGGCATCTAAACAAGCATTCTCACAAAGACCCAACATCAATTCTATTTTGTTTTTTATATCCTGATTTGTTTTCTTGTTATTCACATGAAGTATGGAAAGGGTTTTCAATTCTTTAGAATTATCAACAGTTGTTATTAAATCAGGCTGATTTGATACTGAACTAAAATCACTACGTTGGCTATATAATGAAATTGCATGTATATCCTTACAAATATTAAAGTTTATAACACTATCCATACAAGAACATTTATAAATGTGGACACAAATATTACAATCTACACATTTCAAAGAACAATTTATTATTTCACATGTTCTAGTTAGTTTCTGAACAATATAATCTTGTTCAGAAATTGAGGATGATTTAACTAACCATTCATTTTCTTCAAGAATAGTTATCATTGAATATGTAATTAACTTAGATTTGTTGTGACTGACCTAAATATTTTTTAATCTTGTAGGTACTACAAGAATTTTTGGAAATTTTTATTATTCGGTTAAATAAACTGTCCCTGGAAAACTTCATTACTGCATGGATAGTCTTATCTAGTCTACGTGTTTTCTTTCCTCCTAAATAATAATATTTCAAAGTTTTGTGTACTGATTCTAGGTACATGTTTGTATTGATACCTAGATGTTGCCGATAGCAATATGCCCATAATTTAGTCCTATTGCAGTGATAATTTTGGAAGTATGTACCAAAATTTATTGTGTCTTGGTCTGAGAGGAAAGATCAATTAAAAGTTTTCTAAGTGCTTCATTAAATTTATTTTCATCATCAAGGTGGAGTAAGACTTTGTGTTTTATATACGATAGACCTTTTTTCTATGTCGCCAATTTTATTCAAATTATGTTGCCAGTTACGGTCAACATGCCAACTGCATAATAATCTGTGTGGTACTTCACCCATCACAGAGGACCAAGCATTATAAAATGCAGGAGCATCATCAGACATAAATATTTTTGATTTGATTTGTCCAGCTCGAGCCCTAACACATTCAAAAAAAACCTTAAAAATAACTTCATCTGACCTGTCAGAGAAACAAAATACCTCAGGGCAATCTGTCCCATATTCATCTACTACAAGTGATGAAAAAAGTTGAATATCATAAGCATTGGTGCCATGGGTCCCATCAATACAAATCTTGTCTTCTCCAAACTTCTTTAGTTGGTTCTCTTGAAAACATGTCATTAATATTAACAAAAAAAAAGATCGATATATATAATAGTATACAAATTAATTTTCTCTACATAAGACTGATTGACAGACAAGTGACAACGTCGCACGATAGGAACATGTGAATTAAAAAATCTAATAGTGCGCAAGTGCGTGAAAGCCAAATTCTTACTGTCGTGATTTTTGACCCTATCGATCTAATAATGGAATTGCTGTGAAGTTGTTCAGCATACAACATATGAACCATATTTGATTGAGTTGGTCGCTTATGGTGTTTGGAACATTACCAAGCAAAATTTTTTTTTTTATATTTCTCATCACTCTCTCAATATGAATTCGGGTACCTAAAAATAATCACACTATTATTAAGTCATATATTATTTATGTACTATGTTATACATAATATACAAAATATAGAACACTTAAGTGATATTTGACTTCAGATATTATAAAGAATGTGTATTAATAACATTTTTGTAAATGTGTTGATTCGCTTAAGGATTAGAAAGTGAAATATACACTTGAATGTTTTAAAACATAGAATAAAATAAGTATACTTACTTGCTATATCTCTTGTGATCTGTTCCTGTTCTTCATTAAATTGAAAATCCTTCACATGTTTGGCAAAAGGTGGAATATTCAAATCGCAACCAACATTTCTGAGCTCTTCTTCGATAGTAAAACCTCTATCAGCCATTACTGCCCATCCAGGTTTCAACATACTCAATATCCCACTTTTAAGCACAAGTTCTTTGTCAGATATTCTTCCTGGATATAAGTCAGAGATAAATGTTGTGAAGCCATTTGGACTTATTCCGAGTAATCCTTTGACAGTGTTATGTGCTTTGTATTCTGAATATGTTGATGACTGCACAATGCAATCAGCTGGTACTTCGATAAATATTTCTGTGGCATCAAAAATTATTTTTGTGCTAGGATATGTTTGCTTAAAACATTCAGGTAGATTTTATACTATTAGCTGTTCACTGGCCCAAATTGGAATGTGTTTGAAATAAACAAATATAATGTTTATCCAAAACCTGAAAGTTTTTGATATGGTGGCTGGACTTTAGCCCAACTCTAAGCCTACTGATTGTCATGAACAGCTGAGTGTCCATATCTAAAATATGCAATGATTCGTTGTAATTTGGATTGATGTTTTCCAAAAATGTCTTCCCTTCCTGAATTATAAAACTGGCAAACATTTTATATTTTTTCGGATCCTTAAAACCAGTATAAAAATTTGGACGATCAGGGTTTTCTACTATACGTTTGGGGGTGTTATGGTCCTGCATGTTTTCAATTGTTTGCTTTAGTTCAGCATTCTCCCTTTCCAAATGATGAGTGTACTTCTGCAAATTTTTATGTAGCTCACTATGATTGTGGATACTACCTACATATGCATAAGAATGCTCATCATATATTTGATATTCTAAAATAATAAATATTATAACTAGGATATTTATAGAGAGATCAAAACACCTACTATTTTTGTCCGGTTTTTCGTTCACTTGATAAAAATGGACATGACATATCCTCTTCTTGCTATATTCCACATTATTCCGCATATTCAGTTTACTAAGCCAAACTAAAGCTATTGATCTACTTTTCGGAAAAACGTGAAAAGACATCATCTTCGAATTATTATGACAATCATCAACACAACATATCCAGCCACCACTTTTTGTGCGTAGCCCTTTTGGAAAACTGAAACAATAAAGTTATTTTATTTTACCATGGTACTGCTGGTATTGTGACACTTACTTATCTTTCTCCATAATAGCAGTGTGGCGATTGGCGAACAATAAATAAATAAAGTTTTTAACTTAAAACAAACAAAATACACAACTTTTCCACTTTTATTAATATCACAAATATATTTAAGGTGTGTCTCGGGTTTCCACAGGAACACTGAAATATCTAGTTCGTTTATAATTCAAACATGGCAACATTGACATTTTTAAGTGATTGAAATGTAGATGGCGCCAAATAAATTACCATTAGTAGTCACCTATTTTTCTACCTCAGACCTACTTTCGATAAGTGTCGCTAGATAGCACTACAATACGATCCACCCCAGTATGGCGTCAGCTGAAACCATCAATTTAGCCTTCCCAATGAAGCCTGTTTCATTCCCAGCGTGAACAATAATCAATATTCTTCCTTTTGATATGGGTCTTGTTAGTCCTTCATTGGAATTGTCATTCCAACAAGTACCCACGGTATGAGTACTGTGAATGTATGTTTCATCCATATATACAATCGGTCTTTTTTCATTTCTATAACTTTTAATGGAAGGTAAATAAGAACACTCTTAATTGACGAATATCGTGCTTTTCCATTAAATTTTTTTTGTTGGTTTTTGTTTTTCTCCAACGAAAGCCCATTGATTTTACTACTTCCCGGAGAGAATCTGTTCCTCCTCTATATCCTGTTTCTTCAAATTTTTTCAAAATATTCGGCATTGTAGGCACAATTTTGTCAACTGTAAAATTATTTACAACAATTTTACGTAGTACACCTTTATCTGCATCGTCTAAGTCGGTCATAGGATTCTTCCTCTTTAGTTCTTTTTGGAGATGTAAAGAATGCTTTGGAACCAGCATCTATTTCCTTTTTCCTGTGGCTTGGTAGCTTTTTGCATAACAGGGTCCAATTACAACCAAGTTCCTCTGCCATTTTTAAATTAGTAGCAGCCCCATCAAAAGTTATCGAAGTAACAGTACACCACTGTCTTTCAAAAACTCTAAACATTTTTTCACCAAGTTTGCCTTCTCAATTGCCGATAATCCATTGATTAAAAAGTATCCTACTGGAATTTTCCAACTGTCATTTAATGCAACTAACATAAATACCAATATTTCTCTCTGTATCAAACCCTGCCGGCCCTGTCTTTCCATACCACGGCATCATCGACTGGTGTCGATTGTACCCGACCCCACTACCACATGAACTCGAGGTGGTGGTAGGTACTCAGAGAGACCAGAGAAAGGCCAGGGCATTTTCAGTCATTCGACAATTCGACATTCGAATCCACCGAATACTAATCTACGAATAGAACGGCATCTGACTGTTATACGTCTTCAGCACTATGCGACATCAACTTGCTGCGGATGTGTTACCAAGTACTTGAGCTCCAGGTCGCTGTAATTTGAACATTCATTTAGTGTCATCAGAGACAACCAGGTTGTCTCTGGTGTCATCTACTTGTGAATAGTATAAGCACTCTTCTCCACAATGGATAGCAGGCTGTTACATTCTAGTGAAATTGAAGTTGAATATCCCATTTCTTTACAATCAGATTGATATATCTATTACTTTATTTCAATGTTACATGAAAGTAACAAAGTAATAAATGTATCAACGTGATTTTAAAGAAATATGATATTTTAAATATTTACAAGAGCATAGTAGGTAATAGCTGTGTTTGTTTATATACATACATATTATATATGTTTATATATGACACACACTTAAATTTTTTGTTTATAATGAAGACAATTAGGCATCAGGATAAAAAATATATTTATTTATTTAATCAATTCACATACATACAATATAGGTTATTACAACTCGCACTGTTAGTGTATAGGTAGATACTATTAATTGCAAACCATTGAATAATATAAAACTTGATTGAACCCATAAAATATATACGAATGTTCTTTGTTTGATAATGAATAAAGATTTTTACTTTTATTTTTATATGTAGGTATACCCCTCCATAAATAATAAAATTAACTCATACTTAAATTTCTACTCCATTAATGGTATATTCAGTCTCAGAGACTTCTTTTTCCTTTTCTCAAATTTTCTTAAAGTATGTAACTTTATAGGATCAATTAAGTTTTTATGTGGCTTTTGCATTATGAACTTATAAAATTTATTATCTTTCCCTTGAATGATGTTGTTAATACTTTTACACCACCAGAAAAGAGCAGACCTGATAATTAATTCTTTCGACTTTTTGCCACAGTTATGCCCAATTGAACAGTTGAAAGCGTTGAAATTAAAATCTTTTTCTAAACTATTAACTAAATGTCTACTTATATTTTTAAAGGTGCACATTCTTGGAATTTTATAGAAAAGAGAATTCAAACTATTTCTTACTAAATAAGAAAAAAAAGTACCAGGTTTGACTAACTGGGCATTTGGGTATTTCCTGCATTCTATAAAATCATCCTCTAAAGGAACATAATGTCTTTTTAAAATTAACTTTTTACACTCATCACAGTTTTTGATAAATTTTTGTTTCAACAAAATTTTCCCAATTGCTCCAACCATATACTGCATTGTACATTTTCCAATTTTCGTTTGTCCTTGGTTGTATATTTCATTAGGGACTACAGGGGTGCTACAAGGCTGCCCTTCTAAAGGTGAAATGTTTGGAACTAACTCAATCGTTAAAAAGCTTTGAAGATTATCCAAACCATAACTGTAGTCCTTGATACAGTTAGCATTTGGTGAATGTGCTGCCATAAAATTATTTGTTACAATTGCTTTAAAAGAGCCGATAAAATTAATTGCACTTGGTTTTGTATTTGTAACTCCATGGCTTCTAATATAGCTAAAGAAATTTTCAAGTGGATCCTGATTAAAGGCAGCTGTCAGAATACATTTAAAATTATATTTCTCTATTAATTTTTTTTTCAAATGAATAAATGCTCGCAAATTGTGTTTCAAATTTTTTAGAGAAGGAGGAATCAAATACTTATTCTTTTTGAATGAAAAGTATTTCATTCTATCTACAAGACAAAGTGATTCTTTCCAAAAGTCTTCATGTTCAGAACCTTTCCTTACAGCGAGTTTTAAAGGTTTAGCTTGACCTTTAGATATTCTTGAGACATTTAAGGAATCAAAAATTTTGTCAAACAGCAGAATCAGATCAGCAGTGTTCTCCGCTTCTTGAGGCAATTTTTTTCTATCATGTAGCTCTAAAAAATATTTAAAAATAAAAATCTATTTTACGATTTAAATAATGAGTTGCACATGTTATAAGAATATAAGAACTACAAAAAAATTAATAATAAAAATGATATCGAGAAATAGACATACAATTTAGCAAAAATATTATCTTACCCCACTGAGAAATTCTTTTCATAAGAGACCCTACTGTGTTACTGAAGACTTGAGTACAAAGTTTCACTTTCATTTTATTTATTTCATCTCTATATATATGGGAATCCGTCAATTTTGAACAAATTCTAAAATTAGGCTCTTCATTGTCTAGTTCATAAAATTGAATGATATGGTTCCACTTGGCAATTTTGGGTTGACCATTTTGCTCGAAATGTAAATCATATTTTAAAAGATTATTTCTTAAACATTTGAAGATATGAGGAATGTCGAATATAGGAATAATTTCTTGATTATTCACAACAAATCCAAAATTTCTATTTCCTTCATTTCTTCTCAAGTATTCCTCCTTTGTCTCATTCATCAACAGTCTATTAGCTCTAACGTTGTTTTCACTTTGATCACAAACTGTTGATACCACCTTTAACCCTATACTCTGACATTTGTCAATTAAAGCCATTAGAAGATTTCTCAGAACTCTGGAATTATGAGGGCCTTCACTAAATGTGAAAGCTAATGGTTGCTTCCACTGTTTGTAGATACCCTTCAACATAAAAACATTTGCATGATCTGCAAGTACTGGTTTTCTTTCAATACCATCATCTTGAAGCCCTATTATAATATCTTTGCCCTCTGATAGCTGAATTGACTGCTAATAACCATTTCGTCAAAAATCAAAGTACAAAATTTTCCGGTTGCCATTTCCATTTTTTCTATTTTACTTTTGAGGGATAAAAATATATGTTCATTTATACCTGGCTCATATGGTATTTTGGTAAGGAGGTTGTCTAAAGTTATTCTCGATGGTAAAGCAAATAGTTTGCTCAAGAGTTTGTATCCTTTGGCACTATTTTTATACAGACTCAAAGCTAAAATTTTTTCTTCCAAAGTGTATCTTCGAGCTTTGGGTAGTAATTGTTGGTTTTTAATTTGGCAGTTGATAAATGTAAATGAAGGATCATTTACATATTTTAGTAAAAAACGGAAATTTTCTGAATTTGCAACTTTTTCAGCTGCACACAAGCGGCCTTTAAATGTTTTTATTTTTTGTCCCATTTGATACATTCTCTTGCTACACTCTTTCACTCTTGAATATAATTTTTTAGCTTTTGGCGTTAATTGAGCTGCTCTAGATACATCAATTTCTTTTAAGATGGATCCTCTTAATTTCATTCCTAAAAGTTGGAATTTATAATATTTATTAAAAACTTCATCATAAAAACTACCTTTTTTAGGAGTACTGGAAATAACCCTATTAGATGTATCAAGTCTAATTTTTTTAGGTGTTTCTATTACAATAAGTACTAATGTAAAATTTTGTAGGAGACAAGATAGGGAACCATCAAAATATTCTTTAGTGTTTAGCTGCCATTTTATCAACATGGATAGAAAAAATGGACCAACGATTTTCAATTTCAATGCTAAAAGAAAAATGAGTTATGAGAGTCCAGAAAAACGGTATGCAAATTTTTATCAAATTGTAGTGTATGGCATTAACAGTTTTTCCATTTTTGCAGCAAAAGAATATCGAAGTCAAACAATGCTGAAGAACCTGGACCTTCAAGTGATGCTCAAAGTAATGCTCCATCTACTTCAAGATGTGAAAATGATGAACCAAATGTTGAGCGCATTCCACTGACAGCTGGGCCAACAAAAAATTTGAGTGCCTCTTTGGAAGCTGAAAATTATTTCTTGAGGTAAGAGCTGGAGGAAGTTACAGAAAAATTGAAAAAACTTAGCACACGTTTCAGTTATGAACAAATTGAAAACAATGATTCCCATGTGCTTCTTTATACTGGGATACCAACAAATACTTTGTTTCTAGCACTATATGATACAATGGATGGAGTTGAACTAAATTATTATGCTGGCTGGACTGTTAAATTGTTGCCCAAAATTGATCAGCTGCTAATAAAGCTCATGAAGTTAAGACTGAATCTTCCACATGAGGACTTGGCAGTTCGATTTGGGTGCAGCACAGCTACAATCACAAATATTATAATGACATGGATATATCATTTACATGCAGTACTATTCAAGCAACTGATGAAAACCATACCTTCTAGAACAAAAAATCAAAATTGTCTTTCAGCTGCATTTTGTACTTTTAGTAATTGCAGAATAATATTAGATTGCACTGAAATAAATTCAGCCATACCCACAAATATGGAAAACCAAAGACTCACCTACAGCACCTACAAGCATAGGAACACTTGGAAATTCTTAATAGGTGTGGCTCCCAATGGTGTTGTTACATTTGTGAGTAGTGCCTACCCAGGATCTACATCTGACAAAGTTATTGTAGATAAGTCGGGAGTTTTAAAACAAATGATTCCTGGAGATTTAATTTTGGCAGATAAAGGTTTCCTAATTAAAGACTTATTACCTGCTGGTGTAGCTTTAAATATTCCACCATTTTTAAGTACACCTCAGTTCACTGAATCTCAAGTGTACGGAACACAGAAGATTGCGAAAGCAAGGATACACATAGAGAGAGCAATTCGGAGAATAAAATGTTTTAATATTTTACAGCTAGTACCTCATTATTATATATCACAAATTTCAATAATATTTCAAGTATGTGCTGCTCTTACCAACTTCCAGTATCCATTAATAAAGGAAGTAGAGAAATATTATTGTTGAATATATATTCTTCTTTAAACTTTTATGCTAATAATAAACGATTTCATGTATTATAATCATTGTATTTTCTAGTTTATATGAAATGGTACCTATTCATGTGTTATTTAAATGTATTTATCCTTCAAAACCATTTCATTTTATTGTATTTCTTGAAGTCCAAATTTTAAAAATGATGAATCAAATATTTATGTAGGTACTTAAATTACATGTTTATTCAAACACAATGTAGTGTATTTATGTTTTGATATTATAATGAATTTTCAATTTATATATATTTTTACTTTATTCTTTTATTGTTAGATTTGAACATTAGAGGTCTTATTGAAAAATACTGAGTGATGGAACACTAATTTCTCAAATTAAACCATGCCAAACTAATGGTTTGGCCTGAAAATAGATAATGATCTGTACAATATTTGAGAAAACAGAATGTAAATATTGAATTTCATATAGTTGTAAGTATAACAAACTTTTTCCAAGTAATTCCACTAATTAATAAGAAACTTAGAATATTCTAAAATATGTCTCAGAATTTTTTAGGATATTATTACATAGTGAAATTCTTTAGGAAAAAATCGTTTTATTTACAACTATACCATGTGTAGATTAAAAAACAATAACGTTTATTCAATATAGAGTTACACCCAAACTGTATTTCATAAAAGATTGTGCTACAATGTCTTCTTGAAATGTAATTACTATTTCTACAATTAATTATATTATGACATTTATTAATATTTTTTCAAAATTGTGATTTGTAATGAAGATTTTCAGTTATTTCAATAATAATATGTAATAAATAATTTAAAGATATCACTTCCTCATTCTTAATGTTCCTTCTTGTTTCAATTCATATGCTTAATGTGCCAATCTATAATTATTTTACTCAACAACCAAAACATCCTATCCCTATCACCCAATTTTTCAGAGCTTCGTTGAATTGTCTATATGAATATCCTATTCTCAAAATTTCTTTGAATATTATTCAAATCAGTTTTCACCTATTTACTCCATAATTCATATTGTAACCTTGCAGAATTGTTAATTTCTATAGGTAAAGTAAAGGAAAAGGTAATATTTCATATATATTATATTCACAACATATTAAAATACAATATTATTTTGTAAGTAATTTATATCTACAGTCTAACTGGAACAAATTCTGTAACTTGATAAATAGAGGTTTATTGGAAAATTCCTGAAACACGTCAATTTTTATTCCCAATGGGGCTGTAACACTTGTTCTCTCCTTAAGAGAAGGATCCCGGCTAGAGACTCTCTCAAGGGTGGATCGACTCCATGTTGATGCCACACTCGGTATGCCAGAGGGTTGACAGACTATAAGAACGTAGGGCGCCACTACCTTTTTAGACGTCGATGAAAAAAGATAATTTAATGTTAAAAAAAACTAAGGTGAAAAAGGTAGAAACACCTTGTAGAATTTACTTAGTTAAAAAAAAATAAAAAAGTTACAAACTTACGTAAACCCGGACGCAGTCC
>CAJUYG010005316.1:1873-14182 GCA_910591675.1 Galerucella calmariensis | reverse complement strand
TTGTGCGAAGTTTTTGTCAATAAAACCTAAGAATTCGAGAAAAATGGAACATATTATGTTACCGTGAAAGACCGAAAGTAGTGAATGTCAACATTCGCCGGTGGATGTCGACAAATGTCAAATGCCTTGGTGGAAGTCCGAACATTTCTTAATTCTGTTATACATTGGGACTTTCATCGGTATATGTCGACAAACACAAATAAGGTCCGGTGAATCTCGGACACTGCAGGTCGCGACAAGTTTTTAGACGGTTCCAGCCTCTGTTTTAGATGGCTTTGTCTTCGTCAGTATAACGCAAAGTTTAACAGCGCTCCCTAACCTAATTTAATTTTCTTATTAGAAATTATAATTTGTATTCAATGGCTACTACAGTGAATCGTGATAAGTGTTTTGAAAAGTAACTTGCCTTAATTGGAAGTAAACGAGAAGACAATTTTTTTTATTTTTCACAAGAAAAGTACTATAAAATCGTTTCTGAAGTAATTTCTGCTAAAAGTAAGTGTAGTTCACCTTTGGACTACAGACGTTTAAAACGTTTTGACATTTTTAAAGTTAGTGATGAAGAAAAATTAATTATGCCATTAAAACCAGGAGAAACAAATATCCAGTATTATGTCACTGATGATGAGTTGTTTACAATACTTTCTGAAACTCACATAAGAACAGGCCATGGAGGAAGAACACGAATGCTTGAAGAATTGCAAGCTAGATACAAAAATATTATTTTTATGGAGTTGTAATGTTGTATTTAAAATTGTGTAAACAATGTCAAATGAAACATAGTGCGCCTAAAAAAGGTATTGTTGTGAAACCAATGCTCAGTTCCGAATTGAACTCTAGATGTCAAGTCGACTTAACAGATCACACAGGGATGGTGATTACAAGTTTATAATGATATATCAAGATCATTTAACCAAATTTGTCCAGTTAAGACCTTTAAAAAGCAAGAGATCGGAAGAAGTAGCATATCACCTTCTCCAATTTTTTAACATTTGGTGCTCCCGCTATATTGCATTCGGATAATGGCAGTGAGTTCAGTAATCGAGTCATATCTGAACTATGCGCTATGTGGAAAGATGTTAAAATAATGCACGAAAAGCCTCGTCACAGTCAAACACAAGGCTCAGTTGAAAGAGCCAATCAGGACATACAAAATATGTTAACTGCTTGGATGCAAGACAATGATTCAAACAAGCGGTCAGAAGGTTTGCCGTTTGTCCAGTTTGCCAAAAACACAACTTATCACGAAGGAATACGCCAGAGTCCTTATGAAGCCCTGTTTGGCGTTAAACCAAAAAGGGTTATAACATCGTCATCACTCCCTCGCGGGCAAATCTCAAACATTGAGACCGAAGAACAGCTAGAAGCTTATGTTGAAACAGACATGGCTAATGAAAATACCATTGGAGCTGATCCGCAACCTGGCACGTCTTCATCTCAAGCACTGACTGATCCGCCACTTAGCACAACTACATCTCTAGCACTGACTGATCCGGCACCTAACATATCTTCATCTCAAGCACTGACTGAACAACACGAGCTAATTTCTTTAAAAAGAGTAGCTGCAAAAGAGAATCTTCTACTTCAAGCACCAAAAATGTTGCGAACCTCAGAAAAAAAGTTTCCTCCTGGCCAAACTGGTGATACCGTAAGAATTCCAGTTCCTGATGTCAACTGTGGTCGTACAGACCCTCGAAATGTGTTAGCGGTTGTTTTTGGAATAGAGGATTCGGACTTTTATAGATTAGCTTTACAAAAATGGTACCTTGAAGCAGCTTTTCACACGTAATTAGTTCGTAATTTGTAAAGAAAAGTTACTTTCCATGGACGATGTTTCAACAAAAGAAATGTCGCTGGAACTTTTGTGCAATTTGAAGTGCCACGGTAGTTTAAGTTGTTGCAATAAATAAGATATTGTTCCTATTTTTTATATTTCATTCTATATTTTTATGTTCTACTGTTTGTTTTGAGTTCAACAAAGTTCTTTTCCCATATTATTTTAATAAATAAAGACCTATGGTTTTTTTTGTTTTTATTTAAAAAAAAATTCTTTTTAACATATACCATGAGTGCATCTTGAATGTCGACAATCGCCGGTGTAAGTTGGAAATAATAAAATTTCAACAATATCTCGGACATACGTCAAGCAACGTTGAGAATATTGACATTCACCGGTGTATCTCGACATTCACCAGATTTCGGTCTTTCACGGTAACATATTGTTACGAACTCACTGATTCAGAAGCCGGTCCTGTCGCAAACTATGAATGCGACCTTTCTAGAAAGGTTCTTTTGCAGGTAATATTCAGACTGTTCTCGAAGCGTACCAGGCCATACAATGGTTTATCGCGTATGGTATATTCAAGAATTTCCTAGAGCTACAAAGAACTATATATACGCGGGTTTTCGAGTGAGTCGAGGAGTTGTTCAGTACACAGTGAATCGGTATAGGTTTCAGTATACAGTGAGTGAACAGAAAGTGAATATAAATAGTGTTGAAGATAAATTAGGACAATTATTATACCGAGTGTAGATACATTAATAGACATTAAGTAGTGTGTATATAAATTAAGTTTATTATAGTGTGTAAGTGTTTCTTTAATAAATCAATAGTAATTAGCCATAGTGAGTGTATAATTTTATCCCACGGTAAAAAATCTTCAAATAAATAAGAAAAACATTACAATATATATCACAAACGTTAACCTGGGCAGCTCTAGCGATTCTAATCGTCGTAAGCTTTATTACAATGAGCTTTATTCGTTACGCGTCAATTTGTAATAATGATGTTTTGTCGATAAAATTGTTGAGATATCCCGGATCTGAACTCGTACCTTAACAAGCGTTTAAAGATGTTTGGTTAACCGACAGTAGAAAGTTATTGGAACTTTTATAAGGTCAAGCAGTAATAGTGCAGCCCATAGAGAAATAAATTTCTCTATGGTGCTGCCCTTATAGTGACATATACGCATGCGCATTTGATGGTTTAAATAAGAGAAACATTATTGGGGTTATTGCTTGTTGTTATTTAAGCGCGCTTACTGTAGTGCACTATCCCGACCTACATATTACAATTTGTAGATGATCTGTGACAAAACCTAAGTCAATGACGGCGCGAGTTTACCTGCTTAAAGTACCCTGCACCATTTTATAGGTAATCCTGGCTCTCGTACGATTTTCGATTTTTTTTGATATGTTGTAGTCTTAATAATAACTAAGAGATCGTGATGGGTTAAAACTGTGCAGGCCCTCCGGTTTGGCGGTGGTGGTGTCTTGCAGTTGCGTCCTGAGCATAACATTTTGCCTCCTAGCACTATAAATCTCGCAATAATAGCAAATGTCTTGTATGTCGCGGGCTCATGAGGAGGTCTGCCAAACTTCTGTGCCATCAGAATCACAATTTCTCCAGGGGGTGCCTCCGCAATGGTCAATTTGTTAGGTCTGTGTTTTAACAGCAATGAAACCGAACAAAATCTTCAACAATCATGTTATGTAGGTTAGTTGGATCCATCTAACTCCCAAAGTCCTCACGAGTGGGCCCCATAAGACTTTTTAACATTTTCTTGATCCCACGCACTTATCTCTAGTAGTAGATAGCTCATAAAGAATCCGGTAGTTCGGATAGATACTGGGATAGATATTTAACAAAAGAACCATCACCCCTCAGTCGGAAATGGTCATACATTCGCATTCACGATATAAAGTATATTTGTGGCTCTGAGTGTGCACCAGAGCGCTACCTGAAATGGAAAATTGCTTCGTTCGCAATACAAACCGCTTTGTCGGTAGGCTAGTTCTTGATGAGAACATGGTTGTGGACCTTCGTATACGGAGGAGAGAGCTGAGTTTAATAAATGGAAATGATTCAGTAGCTTTGATTGAAGATGCAAGTAGGTCGTTCCCCTTATGTCAAAGGAAAAATAATAAAAATACGCAGCGTCAGGACATAGGAGACAACAAGAAAATGTCTGACAATTTCCGACTGACGTCTGTCACGGGTGATGGTTCTTTTGACAAATATCTATCCCAGTATCTATCCGAACTACCGGATTTTTCATGAAGTATCTACTATTAGAGATGGGTGCGTGGGATCAAGAAAATGTTAAAAAGTCTTTTGGGGCCCACTCGTGACGACTTTGGGAGTTAGATGGATCCAACTAACCTACATAACGTGATTGTTGATGATTTTGTTCGGTTTCATTGCTTCCGCTTGCTGTTAAAACACCGACCTAACAAATTGACCATTGCGGAGGCACCGTCTGGAGAAATTGTGATTCTGATGGCACAGAAGTGTGGCAGACCTCCCCATGAGCCCCCGACATACAAGAAATTTGCTATTATCGCGAGATTTATAGTGCTAGGATGCAAAATGTTATGCTCAGGACGCAAATACAAGACGCCACCACCGCCAAACCGGAGGGCCTGTCCAGTTTCAACCCATCACGATCTCTTAGTTATCATTAAGACTACAACATATGAAAAAAAAATCAAAAATCCTACGAGAGCCAGGATTACCTATAAAATGGTGCAGGGTCCTTTGTTTTGTTTTTATCATTTATTATTATTTATTATCTATGTGAGACGTGGCGTTATCCTGTTCTGCCCCTAACATTTCCCGCCCGGAGCCCAGGCTCCTATAGTATAATAGGCTACTGGCAGTACCTGACCTAACATTTTCTGTATATACAGTGTGACCCATTTTGTTTGGAAACACCCCCGTAAAATCCGCATTTTTCAACCGATTTTGATTTAATTTTTTTTTGTTAGATTCAGTATTAAAAAGAGTATTTTGGCACAAATTTTCATAGCTTAGTTAGTATTTTCAAGGCCCTCCATGTTAATTTTTCTTTGCCAAAAAAGACATAAGTACATTTTTTTTCTCAAATATAACTACACCACTGGATTCACATTACAAATGTAAACTAGCGAAATTTCATAAAAAAATATTTCATTAAGTTATTACAACATGAATTTGGAAAAAATTTCATTAATTTTTTACGTAGAATGTAGACAAATTTTTGAAATGGCAACATGGTAAAAAAAAACTAGGACTCAAACATATTGCACAGTTAAAAGTCAAAGCCGATAACTTAATCCGTTCTGGAGTTATAGCTTCTGAAAGTAATGTAAAATTGTGCTTAATTATTTGGATTGTTGGTAAAGTAGTCTATGACAATACGGTCATTAAAATGTCTTGCCTGCAATTTTTTTAAATACGTTTGGTCAGTGCTCCAGTCTCAATAAATAATAATTTTTCAATTTTGTGCACTACAAAGCAGCAAATACGGCGATGTCTACGATTAACTATTTCTATAGTCTATATAGAAAGGACAAGGAGTAATAAATCATTCATTTAAGTAGATTTCATAGACGTACCAAAATATATTTTAAGAGGGTATACCGTAAGGTACATTTTGTATTGAACAACCCAGTTTTCTTAGAAACATTATCGGGAATATTATTTTAAAAGAAAGTAGGTACATTAAATCAGTACTTAGTATTAGTTCTTTGAGTAAAGTTGTATGAAGTTGTATGGTTTTCATAATATTGTAAGCAGTTGGAATATATTCAAAACATTTGTTGAATGTTAATTGTGCAAGTACCAAACAATGTCGATAAGCCAAGGACCATCTAAACGACCAAAAACAGGTCCATTATCTTTAAATGAAAAAACTCTGATACTGAATTGTTATATATCATTGAAAAACAAGGATCCAAGTGCAAGTGTTGATGATATTGTGGAATTAACGGCTGCTATGTTGTGTGTTGCTAAATCAACAATTTATAGATTACTAAAAGAAAGCAAGAATGGAACTCTTCAACCCCCTAAAACTCCTTTAGGCCGAAAACCAATTGAGATCGATGAGTCACTAAAACAAAGACTAAGGCGTAAAGTCCATGGATTTTACTTACGAAAGGAAATTCCAACACTTGACAAAATCATGACATCAGTGCAAGAAGATACGGACTATCCAAAATTCTCCAGAATGACATTATGCAAACTTTTGAAAGATGTGGGTTTCAGATATACAAAACATAATAGAAAATCTCTCTTGATAGATAAACCGGAAATAGTTTTTTGGAGAAGAGACTATTTAAGAAGCATTCGACATGCCAGAGAACAAAATTTGAAAATCTTCTACTTACACGAAACATGGATAAATGCTGGATATACAGTTTCCAAATATTGGCAAGATGAAAACATTAAAAGCGGAAGGCAGGCATTCGTGGAAGGTTTGTCGTTAGGTTTGCAGCCACCATCTGGAAAAGGAAAAAGACTTATCATTGTCCATGTTGGAAGTTCTGAAGGTTTTGTTGATGGTGGATTATTAACTTTTATTTCAAAACGCACGGGGGACTATCACGAAGATATGAATGGGGATGTCTTCGAGGAATGGTTTGTTCAAATGTTGGATCTGATTCCAAAAGGGGCTCTTATTGTTATGGACAACGCAAGTTACCATTCACGGTTACGAGAAGCATTGCCCACAAGTCGTTGGCGTAAAGCAGAGCTTTTGGAGTGGCTTATTTCGAAAAATATTAAGTTTCCAAAAGATCCACTAAGGAAAGAACTTTACAGAATTGCAAAAATGAACAAGAATAAATACAAAACCTACATTGTAGAAGAAATGGCTTCTTCTCGTGGTATATCAGTTCTTCGACTTCCCCCTTATCATTGTGAACTTAATCCCATAGAATTAATATGGGCTCAGGAAAGGGGGAAGTTGGAAAAAAAATACTACTTTTAAAATAAACGATGTTGTGAAATTGTTTGAGAGTGCTGTAAGTCATGTTAGTAAGGAAAATTGGACAAACTGTATCGAGCATGTTATCAAAGTAGAGGCAAATATGTGGAAAATTGACAATATTTGTGATGATTTAATCGACCCTATTATTATTAATGTCAACAACGATTCTTCCTCTTCCGAGTCGGATATAGAATAAAATGTAAGTAATAAATGTATTCCAATAATTATTTCTTTTCATTTTTTATTATATTATAATTTAAAACGTATTTTTTTCCCAAAATACACACCACTGCATTGCGTTATTGCTTATCTGCTAATCCCTTAACAATGGAGAAACCCTAAACTTTGCTACAACTGAAACAAATACGGGGTCGATCTACCTGGTTTTTAGATTTACGGAAGAAATGTAATTTAAAGTAAGAGATTTATCAAAAATTTCATGGTGCTGCCTGTAAAGGTTTTGCATACTTAGTTAGGGTTTATTACTCCTCGTACTTTTTGTACATACTATATTACTTCTCGTTCACTTCCATCATCGTAAATACAAAAAAGTACAATTTCAACTTTGTCTTGAGTTAAATAGTTAAATATTTGGATTATTTAGTGCTTACTCATACTCATAAAAATTTTACTAACTGACATAAATGAAATTTCAAAATCAAAGCCTACTTGCGGTTTGAATTTTGTAAAAATGACTTTAAAAAGTATGGACATGATAAAGCAGTGGACATTACAAAAACGAAGTTGCAAATTTACAGTTAAATTCCTATCGAAATGTATTGTTGGTTATTTTTGAGAGTTGTTAATTTGTATTTTCATGGCATACTCGTTGATTTCATTTTGTTAATAAATTAAATTATTAAGCACAATTTTACATTATTTTCAGAAGCTATAACTCCAGGACGGGTTGAGTTATCGGCTTCGAATTTTTACTGTGCAATATGTTTGAGTCCTTGTTTTTGTTTACCATGTTGGCTTTCAAATTTGTCTACATTCTAATAAAATTCTGCTAATTTACATTTGTGATGATTCTGAATCCAGTGGTATAGTCATATTTTTTTTTCCTTCTTTTTTGAGATTACAATCTGATCGGTAACGATCAATGAGCAATTCTAATCTAACTTATTTTACTAATTTCAATCCTAATACTAAAGGTCTTACTCAACAGTAGTTCCTTAGACTCTAACACAAATAGACTACACTAACACTAGTGTGTAAGCACTGCACTGTACTCTGCTTTACACTGACACTTATATACTAAACTAACTCAAAGAGCTTTGTCCTCTTGAGTCTTCTTGTCTGGTTGGTATTGTCGAGGAGCTGGATGGCCTCAACATTCAAATGTTCTTGAAGTCGTTGTTCATGACCCTTGGCAAACTTGGTGATCGTCTGGTTAACAGTGTCAATCTCCAAGTCCCGATGGAGGTCACTGTTTCGGCAGTACCAAGGAGCTTTGGTGATATCCCTCAGTATTTTGTTCTAAAATCGTTGTATGATCTGGTTGTTGCTTTCTTTGGTACAGCCCCAAAGCTGAATTCCATAAGTCCAAACGGGTTTCAGGATTTGCTTATATATTAGCAATTTATTGTATATAGACAGAGTGGAATTTCGTCCCAGTATCCAATACATTTTTCTAAATTTGAGACCTAATTCTTCTCTTTTCTTTTTGACATGGGGTTTCCAGCGTAGCCCCGCATCTAATGTAATACCCAGGTATTTGGCTGTGTTGGCATAAGGTACCTGAGCATTATTGAGTCTAATTGGCACTAATTGTCCTCTTTTGTTAGTAAAATTTATGTGCACTGATTTTGATTCGTTAAGCTTGATTCTCCATCTTTTAGTCCATATTTGAATCTGGTTTATGGTTGTTTGTAATTTGGCTGTAGCTTCGTCATGACTATTTCCGACTGCTAAGATTGCTGTGTCATCAGCGAAAGTGGCTATAGTGTTATGCTCTATATCAGGGATGTCACTAGTATATAGAAGGTATAGGACTGGTCCTAATACACTTCCCTGTGGTACTCCCGCTTTGATTTCTCTGAGTTCGGAATAAGCTTTTTCCTGTTTTATTCTGAACACTCTGTTGGATATGTAAGAAATTAGCAGTTGTGAGTACTGTTTTGGCAGGAGATGTCTCATTTTGTACTCCAGTCCTTCGTGCCATACTTTGTCGAAAGCCTGTGCTACATCTAGGAAGATTGTAGAACAGACCTTTCTTTCTTCTAGTCATAGTTATATTTGAGAAAAAAAAAATACCTAATGTATTTTTGTCTTTTCTGGCAAAGAAAAATTAACATAGAGGGCCTCGAAAATAGTAATTGAGCTATGAAAATTTGTGCCAAAATACTGTTTTTGATACTGAATCAAACAAAATCGGTTGAAAAATGCTTACGGGGGTGTTTCCGAACAAAATGGGACACTGTGTGTCCAAAAATATTCTGAATATTTGCGTATACCTATGCCATTTTACCGAATTTTATAAAAGTATTTATATTGAGGTGCTTTCTTTAAAATGATTCTGGATGCCACAGTAGAGCCACAAATTCTCCATATTTCGACGCTCACTTTTTATACACACCTTTTACTTCTTCTTCTTCTAGGTTACAATGGCCGCCTATCCTATAGGACATCCAGCCAGGCCACCTTTTACTTCTTGAGTCAAAAGTCTCCATGCTCAACTGTAAATGAGGTATTGATTAGTCACCAAACATAACTTTGTATAAAACCAAATCAATACTGATCTCTGTGATTAATTTATTTTCATCCTTGACAGTATATTTGTGAATTTCACGTTATTTAGTGGAATTCTTAGTAATATTTCGATTGATTTTTCATACAATCACTCAATTTTCACTAAATGTTAAAACAATCACTATGCTAATCAATGCGTTTGCAGTAGCATTATAAAATCATGGATCAGCGTTAATATATAACCAAATATTAGTAGCAATGACAAAAAAAATACACACCATAAATCTCTTTTTGTACAGTGACTGAAAAAACACGCTAACAATCAGAACATAGCTTTCGAAACTATTAAATGTGAGCTTTAAAATTTATTCTGTGGGGTGCAAATGACCGTATAAATTATTTACCCTTTGATGTCGCATATTTTCCACTTGATGTCACACTAACAAAATTTCCAAATGGATAAATATCCCCATATTGTTGCTATAATACGGCGGTAGATATTTGATGTGGTTTTAATATCACGAAAAAAGTATTATGGTTAAACCACTGCCTATAGTTCTAAAAACGGGTATTTCAGTTCAAATTGAAATTTAATTGAAATAGATTTGAAGAAATTTATGCATTGGTGGAATAGTATATTGGACTCAACCACATACATCAGCGCAACAAATTAAAAAACGAGTTCATGCATCTTAGTTTCCAGGCCCGTATGCAGGAGAGTTTTGGGGGCTCAAACCTTCCCTATTTGGGTGATTGAGAAACGATTTTCTACTGCCTAGTCAGCTACTTTGACTTTCGTTGTAAAGTGATGTAATAACCCAAGTAACACAATAAGCATCGAAGTAGATTGAAAATCGACTCTTGTTTCACTCTTGAAGCTAATAGGCAATTAAAACCGTCCACTAAAGCTTCTACATGTAGCATTCATTACGTAATCCCTGCCTAAAGGGAGCGCACGGCTTGGCCTTGAAAAAGATTTGAAAGATTATTAGCAATTCAACCTGTAGGCCTAAATAGCCATAAATTGGCACCAAAAGAGCATTTTATTAGATTTGATTGCCAACATTGGCTGTCAGAGTGATATAAAGAAGCAGTCGTTTAGTCCAGATATGGCTTTCAACGCTTTGAATGATCATGCGCAGTTAAACATTTCTCGTGAGAATGTAATGAAGTTTTGTTTTGGATAAATATTAGATTGATATTGGAAATTTACGCCACCAGTTATGTAAGTGTTCACAAAAACAAACATCGTCAACTGTGATGGCAGATCTTTCCTTCAATATGTATTATGACAATTATTATTGTTATTGAAACTGGAAAATATCATTGTGAACCATTAGAAATCTCTGAAAACCTTACTTTTCTGTAAAATGTGAATGAAATACTTCCTGAAAACAGAGGGGCCAGTGATAACTGTTAGCAAAATATACTTTATAAATTAAATTATTTCATTATGAATTACGGTGTTGTCATTATGTTACAGACCGTTCATAAAAAAAAGACCATATATAAAAGGACCAGTCAGTATAGAAAAGGACTGAGGATATTAGTCCATATGTGTAAAAAGTTTTTTTTTTTGATGAACTGTCTTGTTCGTTTGTAAAAGGTCCAGTCTATTTATATACGGCCTAGCTGCACCTACGCCATATGTATATTTCTGAGATATTTAAACACTATTTTTTCTCAATTTATTTATTATAGGAATAAGTTATAAATAAAAATATGTACGTAGAGAATACAAATCAGGACATTTAATTTTTCTTATTTGTTTGTACAGCATAAGCTATTATGGCATTTAGAATTACATAATACATTACCTTGTCGACAAGCACATTTCTTTGATTGACATTTTCTCTTACAATTACATTTTTTTTAAACCTTTGAAATCACTCCTTGTCTTGTTCTTAACCTTCCGTAGCTAACACGGCGTCTGTGAGACCGACGCCTAAGGAAATCTCCGATTATTCCCGAAGAAATCGCGAACGCACTTGGCCATCATCAATAGCTGATTTTCTAGGGCTAGTGGACTCTGTATCAAAATTACAGCGGAGGTGAATTGTTGTAGCGTATTTTATTAAGTATTCGGTCTCTGAGACGGATTTTAGTTGTGGTGTAACGTTTGTGGTAAGTTACATTTTGTTTTATTTTGTATGAATTGTACTAATTATTGATTGTTCACAGAGATTTCCGTAAGTATGGCTTCTTCAACTTATGAAGAAGAACAAAGAAGACTACAACGTATGTTTGATGAAGTTGAAACGGACGTAGACGTAGCAGAAGATAGCGATTCAAGTTTGGGGGAAGACAATATTGAGATTCAAGAAGAATGTTCCGACAAAAACATTCCGAGGAAAATATTCTTAGAAACACTGGCAAAACAGTTAGTTGAAAACCATACAAAAAAGCGTTTTAACTGTAATATGGTTCCTAGAACGTCCAGATTTCGTATTCAAGAAATCTATAACATTTAAACTACTGAAAACGTACAAAATCAACCACCTACACATGGCCGATGTCATTACTGCTCTAGTGAAAAAAGTAGGAAGACCAGATTTAGTTGCTATAAATGTGAAAAATTCATGTGCCTAGAGCACTTATCTGCTATCTGTAAGGAGTGTGTTGGAATTTAAGGCCAAGTTTGTATATTTGTGTTCGGTTTATATCTAATGAATGTGCACTTTTTTTTTGTTTTTAATGTTTTCTGATGTTTTGTGAATAATATTATTAGTTTAGTTACCATAGAAGCTGTTTCTGTTTTTAATTATAGACATTTTAAAAATACTATGTTTTTTTTCCACACCAGTTTGTTGTTTGTTTGTTATATATATCGATGTCTCGCGTTAAAATTCTACAGAGAGGTTGATAATAT
>CAJUYG010005315.1:0-14187 GCA_910591675.1 Galerucella calmariensis | reverse complement strand
ATAGTTTCGGGGTTAACCTATTCTTTTTATAAAAAGTAAAAAAAACCACGTGGCGCTCAACTTTATTGACTACCTTTTCTTTTAAGCTACAGTTGTTTTTTTTAAGTTCGGCGAAAACCACCCCTGAGAATCATTTTTGAATACAAATATTTTTTTCAATAAATTTCATATCACTTTTCATTCAGCACCAAGTAAAAGTTACATTTCATTTGACACCCAACAATAAGAAAGATACAAAAGTGAGGGCAGCGTGGCTGGGAAGATTGATGGGTAATGTGAAAGGACCGGGAGAATGGAAGAGGAGGATAATTGATAGGACGGTAGAGCAGAGTATGCTGTATGGCGTGGAAGTGTGAGGTGAGAAAGCGGGGGTGAGGGCGGGGGTTAGACCACTTCTGCGGGTGCAGAGAGGAATACTTCTGAGGGTGGTGCAGGCGTACAGGACAGTGGGTGGACTGGCAGCAGCAGTGCTGTCACGGTCCTATCCATTGGACTTGATGGCTAGAGCCAGACAGAAACGCTGGAGGGGTGCGAGCAGAGAGGAAGTACAGGAATGGATGGATGAGGAGATGGAGAGAATGTGGGATGAGTATGAGGGCGCGCTAAAAGGAGCGACTGGGAGCAGGAGAAATTGGGTGGACCGGCAATTTGGAGAGGTGTACTACTTCTTGACGCAGTTGCTCACAGTGCATGGGTCGAGAGCGGATAACCTCCACAAGATTGAGAAAAGAGAAACTGGTGTGTGCGAGAGATGTGGGGTGGAGGATGATGTGGGACATGTGTTTAGATGTTGGAAAAATGAGGAAGTTTTGAAGAAGTTAGAAAATTAGTTGGGAGAGGCGGTGTATTGGGAAAATATGGTGGAGAATATGTTGAGGGGCGAGGAGAAATGGATGGAGATGAGTGGCGTAGTAGAGAGCATGATTAGGGGAAGAGAAGGATTGCTATGGCATGAGAGAGGTAGGAGTGATAGAAGGAAGAAGATGATGGAGAGTGTGTGAGGGACCGCCGCTCGTCTTGACGTATGCTAGGGTAGTGATTCCAAGGCAGGAGTTTGGGCGAGTTTGAGGTGGGTTTGGTTGGTAGGCATCTCCGTCGGAATGAGTCCAACACTGTCTGGGTACTGGTTGAGGACCCAGTCGGACATGAGTTTTCCATCTTGACCCGAAAAAAAATTAATGCTATTATTTCAACCGTGGTCCCGTGGCGCAGTAGGTAAAGGCGCTGCATAAGGTTTTATCGATCTGTACATTCCAGGTTCAAGTCCCAGGTGGTACATTTTTTCAATATATTTCTTTTAAATCAAATTTCTTCGTAGAAAAAATGGTGTATGCAACTCTCATGCAATGGTAACTAATACACTCGCAGTAACCATACGAAGTTCGCCTTTGGCTCGTTTCGTATTCCGGTTAATGCTTGTGTATTAATAACCATCATTAAATGGTCGTTGCATAATATACTATTACATATTTGCATTCTGCTAATACGTAGAATTACATTCGTGGTAATAATTTTTTTGGATAATTTCAACTAGATTAGTACTGGTCTTTATTGCTATTAGGAAATCCCACTCGTGCACTTCGTCCACTCGTGAGATCACCACCACTTGTGTAATTACTGTTGAATATTATTCCAGTTCGGGCATTCAGTCAATAGATGAATAAATGTAGCAAGATTCATTGAAATTTGAATTCAGTCCACTACCACCCTCCATTCTGATAATATAATAATAAGTATACTTTTGGAAAAATAAAATATGGAAAGCTTTTTACAAAGTAATCTTGACCCAAATAACTTCACATTGTCCCAGGTAGAGTATCAATCAGTAGGTAATTTTAATCTTATCATCACCAAAAATCCAAACTTGCCATGACGTAACAGGAGTTAGTTAAGCGGTAATATGTATCAGTTACGCGGTGTCGGTTATGCTACCAACAATACCAAAAACTGCTAAGCGCGGATGAAGTTTCTATTCGAAAAATTAGAAAAGTTAATTTTCCTCAACTTAGTGGTAGTAATAGACATCAAGTAAATATAGTGTCTGTGAAATTAATTCAGATTTGATTTCTATTTTTTGTTATTCCATCTTCACTCAATCACTGAATCTTAATTCCTCAAACTTTCGTTCAACACAAAAATCGCATTACACAAGGTATATTTACGAGAACAAGATGAATATCGTGGAGTTTCACGTCTTCTTCGGTTAAACGAGCGGAAAGCATATTTAAATATCCCTAAGGACGTGTCATATTTTGCTTGAAATCAGTAAGAGCAGGATAATATGCTTGGGGAGCCCTTTATATCAATGATGTATTTGAATAAGTGAAAAAGTTTCGGAATGAGAATTTTTGTATTTTTGTACTACAAAGATCCTATTACCGACTTACTTCGACGATATTTCATATTGAATCGAAGGTTACATCGAAGCGTAACTGGATAGATGTCAAAGCTAGATTATATTCAGTGGTATTTGGCTTTGGTTGCATAAATATGTCGGATATCACAAATTCCATATATATTTTTCCAAAAGGAATTATTGTATGAATTTCTCTTAGAGATAGAAAGAGACCACTCCACAATAGAAATAAACGAGGGGTGCAGTTCTGAAATTCTATCAAAAGAATACGAATTTTTCGATAAAAATCATTGACAATTTTCTTGGAACCCTTTGTTTGTAATATTCAAATGTGAATATTCTTAAATATAGTCGGGGTAATGACCCGAATTTCAGTTGCGTTTGTCTTATTCCATCAGCATTGCCAGCATTACTAACTACTCTACCAACTGCTGTTTTCATATCTGTAACTGTAAAAGTAGATATTGCGGCAAATGTTCAAATTTTCCGGTAAATGTGCACATTTGCCTCCTCGTTTGTAATGTGCATTCAACTAACATTTACAATTTTTAAGAATGGAAATGTACCTACATTGAATTCACAATGACCATTGACTATGTCGTTTTGGTAAATGTGAGTAAGTGTGAGAAAAAGGGGGGAGATATAATCATTACCTTCTCCCGTCCCCTTAAAAGATATCCAATACTTTTCAATGAACATTAATTTATTCAAGAAGGGAAAGGAATATAATCATTGGATTCACCCTTCCCCTTAAGATATCTAATACTTTGCAATAAACATCAAGTTATTCAAGAAGAGGAAGGTGATATTATTATTTCTTCCTGATCAGCTTGATATGCGCGTTACAAAGTATTGAATGCATTCACCCTTCCCATTTTTGAAAAAGATACATTACTTTGTAACAGTTGTAACAAATCAAGTGATTCAAGAAGGGGAACAGCTAATCCAATGATTATATCCCCTTAGCATTCTTGAAGCATTCATCACTAAAGCAGTGCGATCAACATTTCCTGTTCGTCATCAAACTTAGAAAGCGATAAGAGGAATGGATATATTAACTATAAATATTTATTAATGCAACAACATTTTTGATTTATTTGTATCCCAACTTTTCTTTAAACATGAATATAAGAGTAAGCATCCACCAATACGTTGAGGCAAGAGTACATATTTGCCGGAAAATGTACATATATATTATTATTCAGTTCATATATACCTAACTTTTTAAAAAATGTATACATTTCACGGTAACAGTACACATTTTCCAAGAGTGTACATTCACTGTAACATCATCATCAAGCCTTTAAATCTAATAGATTGTGGCTTACGCTAATGCGCTTTTAAATCCATTTATTAGGGTGGATTACTCCCTTTTATCTCCTTATTATTACAATTTCTTGTGTGTCATGGCTTCAGAAGTAATTTTCTTCCATTCTGCACTATTTTTGCATTTTTCTCTCCACTCTTTAATTCTCATCCTTTTTGTATCCTCTTCTATCTGATTCCTCCAACTTTCTCTGGGTCCTCCCCTTCTTCTCGGCCATATAGGAGTCCATTGTGTTATCCTCATTTTCATTTATCGAGGCTTCTGTCCCATGATATGTCCTGTCCATTTCAGGCGTTGTGCTATTATATAGTTCACGATTGTCTCATTGCTTAACTCGCTTTTTATTTCTTTGTTATTAGTTTTGAGTCTCCTTTCCCCAGTTCATGTTATGCTAGGCCCCAGTATCGTTCTAAGAATCTTTTTTTCTATGATCTTCAAGTCTTCCGCTTCTTTTTTGTTTCTTACCGTTTTTCCTGAGCCACACGTGATCACTGGTCTTATTAGTGTTGTATATTTTTATTTTGGTGTTTTTAGTTATGGCTTCATCATCCAGAAGTTTCCTATTTCTGCAGTAAGCTCGGTTTCCATTGAGTATTCTCGCTTGCACTTGCTCTTTTCCTGTTTGTCCCATCGTCACTTCCTAAGTAGTTGAATGTTGTTTCATTCTCAAATGAATGCCATTGCGTTTTTAAGCTTCCTTCGGTATTTTCGGTTTTTTTACCTACTATAATTTATTTTTCTCCAGACCGACCAGAGAATATACACTTTCTGGACAATTTTTCGTCCAGAAAATAACGTTTTGTCGATGTGGGCCGGAAAATGGACGCCAGGGACCGGAAAAAGCTTTTTTATTATACTTAACAGAAAATACTACATTTTCAACTGTTTATAAAATACAGTAAATATGACATTTTCGGAACAGCGCACGGAAATTTTTTCCCGATCCCTAATTCCGTGCGCTTAATGATAAACATAGATATCCATAATACTAGATATCCTAGTTCAACAAAAAGAAATGCAAAAGGGATTGAGCTTCAACAATAATACGAATTGTACAATAAATATTACTATTAATAATAACGGTTCTGTCCAAAATTAATTATCTTAGAATTACCTACTTGTATTTTTTTTGTTGATTTGAGTTGTATGTACTTACATTTTTACTGTTTTAAAAATAAAAATAAATATTCCCGATTTTCTTAATAATTTTTTGCGATATTTTTTGTTTATGTTGATTTCAGGTACCTAAGTCTAATAAAAAATATCGTTCATTACTCGTCCAGAAATGGATTTTCCGTTCTTGCATGACTTCCCGAGAATTTGTCACGCGCGCACGGAAAAATCCTCATTTCTGTACTGGTAATGAAATATACTATTGCCGGTCCCTGACGACCATTTTGTTTTCATTTTTCCAATCGCTCTTTTATAATACAATCTACCTTGATTTCGTTACTATGGTAACAACGTTTCGATATATTGTCGAGTGATGACAGTTCATTGATTTTTAATTTGTCGTTTATGTCAAACTTATTATTTTATCTGGTTTCAGTTTTGTTAATCACTTTGTTATGAAAAGTAGAATGAAGAATTGAATGTATATCGAAGTGTCCGTCTTAAAAAAATACGCACCCGAAAATAAGTGTTTTTCAGGTCTCACCAAGCTTGTCTCGACTTGAAAAACACTACTTTCCGGTCTTTTAACGTAAAATACTATTGTTTTGTCCGCGTTGATTTCCATTCCAAGTTGTTTTGCCTCCTGTCCTATCTTTTCAATTTCCTTCATAAGTTCTTTGCTTGAATTTTCTAGCTCTTCCACTCCTACCGCAACGATATCCACAAAATAAAAGTTGTTAGAATTTTGAATATTGTGATTTCACTGGGTCAGTAGTCATTGTATTAGCCAGTATTATTTTATGTTGTTTCGACAAGATCATCTTGATAATTGAATCATCAAATTGCCTTGTGGGCTGTTCATCCAATATTCTATCCTCTCCCATATCTGACAGCACTGCCAAATTGGTAAGCTATTTGCTTCAATCACGATTTAATACTTAGTCGGGGGAAGTACCTAAGGCCGAAAGCTTTTATAAGATTGAAAAGCTGTGGTAACTCAATTTCATTTTTTCAAACGGACTAATATCTATAGAATGCTTTCCTGGATTCTTGAGATGATGCAGGTAATGCTGGCGACACAGCCTGTAGAACAAGGAATGTAACGGTCTTCCGTTAGTAACTTAATATATTCGATCGCACAAAAAATGGTGGAAATTGAAATGTTGCCTCTTTGTTTCCATTCAACTTCACGTTAAAAAATATACTTGATGGATTAATTGGTATTATGTGAATGCTAGTCTTCAGCAACTACGTATTTGAGAAAAATTCTGTTTCTACCTTTAGAAGCGGAGAAAACAGTATTCAAAATACGGTAGTGACTGTGACTGTGACAAAAATATTAGAAATTTTCAGCTTATGATGGATTCGGTGAATTGTTCAATGGAAGCTCTAAGTCAAAAAATTTTTCGTTGAAGTAGTGTCAACGAATGGATAAAAAATTGAACAGTTGGCTCAGTAAAGACCGGAAGTGTAGATTAATGGTGAGATTTTGTGCGCGATGAACGAAGCTCACCATTTGTCATACGGTTTTATTGAATTTTACGTTTTTTCCTGTATAATGATTATGAATATTGTGTAAAAAATGATCATAATTAGCACCAGACATTGCTTTACACAAAAAATAGAGAATTCACCGAATCGATCATAAGATAAAAATGTTCAGTATTCTTGTCACAGTGGTTACCGAACTTTGAATACTGCTTTTTCCGCATTTAATGGTATGATTTTGAAATTATATTCATGGATATAATATATGTTTTCATATTTTGAGGTCGTTATCATTATTTTAATCATGTTTGTCGCTTAAAAATCATTTTGGAAATATTTTCGAAGATTGATGCCCACCAGCTAAAAAACAGTCCGTTGAATCGGCCGATGAACCATACATCGAAGCTTTCTTGTTGCACCACCCAAAAGCTGTCCGTTAATCGATTGATTTTACGGATAGAATTAACCGACCGTTTTCGGACGATAATTGCAAATATGGACTGTTTTTGGTAATAACCTCGCTATTTTTCTAATGATATTTGTTTGATTTTGTGGAGTTTGAACGGATTCGGCAATATTTTCAATATTATTTATGGGTGGTATCACATTGAGATTGAAACATTACGAAAAATTACACATTACACAAAAGACCGAGATTTGATCTATTCAATTTATTTAACAATCAACAATTTAGAGCAAGATACCGTTTTTGTGAAGAGACAGTTAACCAGCTATTGTAAATTATTGGAGAATATTTAATACGTTCCGAAAAAAATATTGAAGTACCTTCTATAAATAAATTATTAATAACGTCAAGAGGTGCTATGCCACAGATTGATTTCAACAAGTGCTCGGTGATCATATTATTAACATACATAAAAGTACAGTGTTTAGAATAGTGCATCGAGTAGGTTTCTACCAGTGACTATAACAAGAATTCTTGTTATAGTCACTGGTTATACATAGCTTTATCAAGTGGAATGCCTAAAACAAATGAAGAAATTAGTGTGGTAGATTTCCTGGTGATGTCTGAGCAATTGACTGCACCCATATTGAGATTTTGTTCATAGAAATCGTAAGGGCTGGTTTTCCATCAATGCGCAACGGATTGGTGATATGAAATCAAAGATTCCAGATATAGTAGCAAGCTATCCGAAATCTGTACATGATAGTACTATTTATAACGATAATTTAATTCGTGCTTGGTTTCTTGATAATGAATTTTTCAGAAGTAATTTGATAGGCAATGGAGGTACATGTGCACAAACCACTTGATGACACCACTAGGTAACCCCTAAACACTATCCCAAAATAATTATCAAAACTCACACAAAAGTACTAGAAATTGTATTGAAATACTGTTCGGAATTTGGAAACCACGCTTTCCTGTTTTATCTGTGAGAATGCAAATAAAGGTTGAAAATGTATTAAGGGTCATTGGCACATCTGTATTACCTACATAATTTAGCAATAGAGAACGATAATATTTTTGGAATTTATTGGGATCAACATATTGAAAATAAAATTATAGCTGAAAATCAAGATGCTGGATTGTAATGAAATGGGAATGCATTACGAATTCATTTGACTTACACTTTTTTTTTGAAATTCGAATTAGTAAAAAATATATTTTGAGCTAACTTCAATTATATATAATACCAATGTAGTATTACATGAAATAATTACAATTGAAGTGAATTCGCAACCATACTTATTTTTGAATTTAATTTCTTTCCTTTTTCTTTCCATTTTATATTTTATATGACATTGACAATACGTAGAATGCAGGGTTATAGTTCAAACATGGTTCAAACGCTCACTTCACTTCACGTTCAACGGTCGGTTCAAATACCAACTGTAACTTTTTCCGGCGCAACTGGTATTTTGAAAAATCGGAGAATCATCGATTAATCGGTAGATCAACGGTTATTGTATCGACTGTTTTTACGGTCGGTTGGTGCAACCGGGCATAAGGGTTGTAAAATTTTCATATAGATAAGATATTGCATACTGTTATTTTATAGGGTATGAAGTTCCCTACAATTTTCTTGTGCGCTCAAATGTAAAAGTTATAGACAGAAAACTGCTGTATTCCACGTGCTCCAAGCTGTGCTTGCAAGCTCCAGTGGAATCATCTCAAGATTTCAGAAAAGCTGTCTATATACTGGATATTCTTGTGTTTCAAAAAAATAAATTAAGTGACCCGAGACTTTTTTATAGTCCAGACCTCTAATTGTGCTCAATTTGTAGGTCATGGCAGGTTTTTTAAACGGGAACAAACTTAACGCGATTGATTTCACGGAAGGAGGAAAATGGCTCCCTCAACCCTGAAGAACGGGTTTCCCGCTAATATCTGACTAAACATGCAAATAAGAGAATTTTTGTTCAAACGAAATCAGAAGATCGTCTTATTATATACAAAAATAGTTTCCACCAATTTTTCCGCAATACCAGAATTTTTTACAAAAACTGACTCCGAAAAATCAATTTGGACTTTGGAGACCAAATGTAAATGGCGCCAGCACGTTGATCTACTTGCTAAATTACGGAGTCCGTCAATAAAAAGCCTGGCCCTAATCGATTATTTAGCAATTATTGGCGTATAGCACGTGATTTTGGATTCCATTATCTCGAAAAGTATCAAAAAAATGATGGGAACCATTCTAGTAGATAATAAGACAATCTTAATTTTTTGTCCGAAGTAAAATTTTCTAATTCGCATATTTAGCCAGATATTAGCAGGAAACCTGATCTTCAGGGTTGAGGGGCCATTTTCCACCCATTCCGTGAAGTTTCCTTAAGTTCTGTCCCCCTTAACCACGTTAAGTTTTTTCATGTTCGGAAACACCTGTCAAGTCTTACAAATTGAGCCCAGAGTGAGGTCTTCAGGGACTTTTAACAAGCGTTGTCCCTTCATCTACTGGACTTTTCATTCAATATTCTTACTCCACCTAGTGTCAAAAAACTCGTGACTGAAGTCACCGAAACCGTCTCTTGAACACGGGTTTGACATTCGCAAAACGACACATCTCGTCAAACTTGTATAAGCTGTGATTGAATCAAACAAAACATTCATATACTACCCAATATTTTTTTCACTGCCTGTAACTCAGTAATTAATGAACAGCTTCATTTGAAAATTGGGAAATCTTTTTGGGACCTACAGTAATTTCATCCGAGGTATACAGGGTATCTGTTAGGTCATCATAGGAGCAGGGACGTCATTGCAATGAGAAAAATTCAATGAAAGGAGGGGATCAAACTCAGCTCAAATGGAAGAGCTTTTTATTTCAAATTCAACAGTGTATCAGAGGGTTATTGTGTGTCTGTGTGTGTAAAGTGTGGATAATTACACCAAATTTTTCATTTCAATGTTGTTGTTGTTTAGTTTGCAATAGTGATCGGAAAATTTTTATTTTACAATGATTTTATGAAATCTGTGCAGAATGGCCTCCGTCTGCAGCAACTCAAGCATCGAACCCTCTTAGTAGTGCATGTGTACATACCGCATGCGTAAGGTTTTCACAAGCTTGTTGCGAATGAACAATAAACTGAAAGTTTTTCATAAATATCCACTTGAGTACGCTCACTGTGATACACTTTTGAATTTAAAATGAACTGCTCTTCCATTTAAGCCAAGTTCTATTCTCTCTTTCCATTGAATTTTTTCCTTCGCGATGATGTTCCCGCTTCTAGGATGACATCACAGATACCCCATAAAGCTCAGATAAAATTATTGTAGGTCTCAAAAACATTACCCAATTTCCAAATAAACCTATGTGCTAATTCCTGAGTTACAGCCTTGAAAAAATCTTGGCCCCCCCCCCCTGTATATTATGGACTTTGACCCAAATTTGAATGGCCATTAGTTCATGCAACATTTTATTCAGGAACTGGCTTGATTCATATTCAAGTTAGTAACGTATATGTACTGATAGCTGCAAACATTCAGGAACTCCTCACTTCCATGTTTCTCCTGAAATATGCGGTTTGGAAAGTTTGCAAATACTGATATATTTCGATAAAATAGCGGAAGCTGGATATTGGTTCAACACCCTATTCATACCTTAGGTAAAACTGAGTAACAGGGTGAAAAATATTGTATTTGAAAGCACAATCAAACTTTTTAAAGTGGATGGTATAGCGCCATTTTCAAGAGAAAAAAAAATTCATCCGTTATTTTCGATATTCAAGTAGCTTGTCTCAGTTACATTCGCATAATAGGTGTCTTCGATTATTTACTTTTGGCTGAGCCTGTAGTGACTGAATTTCGTTCGTTTATTACCGGGCGTGACGCCTAGTGTCACCTTCCCCTTGCCCCTTGAGCACATACCCTAAAGTATGAGCTTCAAGCCACGGACATTAAATATTTGACGTATGACCGGTTTGACGTTTATTTAAAGTTTAAGATTGTGCCGATTTCGATTTAAACCTTACTAAAAATATGTGAATAAAGCAGAATCATATTATCAAAAACATTATAATTGAAAACTGTTCTTCTAACAACACAGGAAATTCATTGGCATTGGCACATGACAAGTGGTTTCGAGGATCCTGAGAAATCGTGTTTGTCGGCGTCACGCACAAGTGCTTGAAGCCCAAGTAAACGAAAGCAACAAATATTTTCAAGAATTTGTCATTGATGAGCCAATTTATGGTTTATTTACGATTAAAACACGATGACGTAATTTTTAGTTACTTTCCTGCTTATCAGAATAAATATCAATTTACCAACCGTAAATACAATTTGTCCCCAACAGCCAGGGCAAAAATTGTCGGGTTGGCAAAATTTCAAGGCGTTGTTAGATCAACTTGGAAAATTCCACAGTTTGCTTCGACGTCTATTGACATTCGATCATCGTCTGATATATATATATATATATATAATTATACAAGTTTTTTTTGCTGCTTTTAAATCCACCGCCTCTTCAAGATTAAAAAAACAGTTATTCGCATAACTAATTATTTAGGGAGTGTGTGGTTAATAAAATGCCGAAGCAGCTGAACAGTGAATTTCAAGAGATGGTAACATCTTTGTTGAGCTATTTTGAACGAGAATGCCGAAATGGGGCCCGCCTCTCCCGCTTACTGCTGTGAGAGACGTAAGTAATAGTACTCGCTATTTGTATTCATCATTATTAATATTATTGTTTCATATTTAAATGTGAACGATTAAATGTTTTCAATGTTAGGTTAGGTTCATTAAATTGGATACATCATTTTTTCAGAAATTGAAGTAATTATATAGTAGAGAGTTGCAAAAGCTTGACAACTTCGCGTTATCACTGTTAACCGTATTGCCGCCAAGCATATTAGATGTGAACAGCCTCAAACCAACCTGAAAAGAGACAACGCATAAAACCTACTGTTTGAATTGATAACTTTGATCAAAATGCTTTCCGAAATGTTATAGACGAAATGTATGGAAACAGAGAGTATATTGAATTTACTGCCTCATTCAATTCACAATGAACTAACACAATATTTTTTCAGAGAAACACATAACCTTGAAAACTTCGGGAGACAAACTCCAGAAGCGTGAACTCTTCAATGGTTGTTTAACATCACTCTGGAAGATAGTAGAAAATATTGGACTCAAATACCAAAAAGAGGATCCTCGTCGTGGTTTAATGGTGTTGCCACATATTGCATTGAAATGTGTACATTTTCTACATGAATATGTCAAGATAAGAAGGCAAGGTTTATATCACTTTGTGTTTTTGGATGAGACCTGGATATTCAAAGACGGTACTGTTGGACGTTCCTGGCAAGATTCTAAAAATGTATGGTCCAAGGTAATTGAATAATAAAATTTAGAAATTAATGTATGATGTAGTAACATTCCTGCCATTTTCAGACCTTTTCAAATATTTACTAGTCACACTATTTTATTGAAATCTATATAATTATTAATAGTTGTTGTGAGCTATGCAGTCTATCCAGGAAACCTAGTAGTAATTTGCTATTTCCTTATTTTAGGTACCTATACAGTGCTATTCAAAATTCCCTTCCCCCCTCGTATCTTTTGAACGGCTACACTTCTCTACATATGGTAACAGGTGACGTAATAGTAATAGATGACGTCACAGTGCCACTCTGGCCAATAATTTTGAATAGGACCTTATGGCAAGTGATATCTCGTTTAAAAGGCATTGACATTGGCTACATAGCCACATCAATTTCGTTTGGGTTCAAAGTGATTTTGACAGATAAATTAAAAAAATATCAAAGTTATTATTTCACATTTAAATATTGAAGATGTTTCAGTCCGCCTCTGGTTAGTTGTCAAAAAAATTGACGTTTTTAATTCAATAGTATTTGTTGCTTCGCAAAGTTCTTCTATATAGCTTAAATATTTAATTCTATTATTGTTTAACGAGACGTTTAAGAGTTTACATAGGCAAAATGGTACGTACTCAAGCCGACAAAGTTATCTATCAGCTATCTTAATAATTGGTGAATCTAGAAAGAATCTCCATGAAACGGAACGTTTATTCAATAAGAGATACCCTGATCGCCCTATCTCGAGAACTTATTTGAGGGAGCTTCTTCACTTCACAAGTTTAAAGCAACAGGTAGTGTTCAAGATGCCGAACGATCTGGTCGACCAACATTTAGTGATGTTAAAAAAATTGATATACTTGCTGAGATGGTAGTAAACCATACTTCCTCTTCAACTTAAGTTGCGTCTATCTGTGAAGTAAGTGAAAGTACAGTACAAAGAGTGTTGGCTAAAAATAAATTCCATCCATACAAGTTAAAAATAGTGCACCACCTTTCGGATGACGACCCCGACAGAAGACTCGAATTCTGTGAATGTATCACAAAGAAAATTAGTCAAAACGCACATTACACGAAAACAATTTGTTTTAGTGACTAAAGTACTTTTTGCCCCAATGGAAATGTGAATGCACAAAATGTAAGGTATGGGAGTGACACAAATACTCACACCTTTCGTGAACAACATACCCAATTTCCAGAAAAAGTCAATGTTTGGGCAGGTATTTTGGGAAACCACATAGTTGGTCCTGTCTTCCTAAATTCAAATTTAAGCTGTGAAGTGTATCTGGAGATGTTACAAAATGCAATTGAGCCGTTAATTCTTGAAGTTCTTGAAGATAATCCAGATGAACTCGGCCATCTGGAAATAACATTTCAACAAGATGGTGTTACTGCACATTATTATGGTGCAGTAAGACGTTACCTGGATGTAGAATATCGAGGTAGATGAATCGGCCGGCAAGGTCCTATAGAATGGCCACCTCGGTCGCCAGATCTGACACCATTAGATTTTTTTCTGTGGGGGTACTTGAAATCCAAGGTTCATACTACGGCACCAGATAGCATTGGCATTTTGAAGGAAAGAATTATAGAAGAATGCAATGCAATTTTAGCTGACACATTCGAACGAGTACGACAAGAGTTTACTTATAGGATGTATTGCTGTCAGGAAGTAGACGAAGCACATTTTGAACACTTGCTGTGAGAATCCATTGTTGATATTAATCGATTAATTGAATTTAGAAAAATAATTTCAATAATTTCGGTATTTATTCAATTTATCTGTTAAAATTGATTTGAACTCAAACAAAATTAATATGGCTATGTAGCCAATGTCAATGCCTTTCAAACGAGATATCACTTGCCATAAGATCCTATTCAAAATTAGTGGCCAGAGTGGCACTGTGACGTCATCTATTACTATTACGTCACCTGTTACCATTTGTAGAGAAGCTTACAACACTTTATTTCCACCCTCAAAATTTAATTAATGTAAGTGTAGCCGCTCAAAAGATACGAGGGGGAGAAGGTGTAATGTGTGTATCCTACTATGGATACTTGGTGCATTAGAAGTATGGAAGGGCCTCTGACTAGGTGGTGTTGCCGGTCACTTGGTGTGTCA
>CAJUYG010005314.1:0-14192 GCA_910591675.1 Galerucella calmariensis | reverse complement strand
TAATATTGAAGTGGAATCAAATGGTGTTAGAAGTATTGTTACTATGATGTATTCACCCAGAAAATTGACTTACTTTAAATAACTGTGTCCTGAATAATTTTTTCAATGTTTATAAATCTCAAAATACTATTGAATTAAAATAATGGGTTAATTGTACAGTTTAAATAATGGAATAATTGTCAGTTTTGACATTACCTATCTAATTCATAAATTATTCTTTGAAACTCATGTGGTATCTCTATGTTGAATCATAAACAGTTACGTAAAGTTTTTACATAACTACTTTTCATAACTGATATATGAAGGTTATGAAAAATGTGACGTTACCTAACGTCAAGGAGTGACGTAAAGTGTCACATTTGATAGCGGAATTAGATAAAATTGATTTATGTGATCTTCCAATATTGAATCTTCCGATGAAGAAGATATGGTTCCGCTATGAAGGAAACCAAAAACTATACGTGAAAGATAACTACTCAATTTCTTTCTAAATTATCAATTTTTTTATAATTCGTTATTGTAGGATCAATTATTACTTCGAAACCTTAGATGACGATGTCTGTCTGTTCGGCGACGGTATAGCTTATTCCAAAGAATACATCAGCTCAACAAGAAGCGAGGCTTCCGATCCTTTTTTTATAGGCGCATGTCTGAAAGGAGCCATTTTTATAATAAGATACTTGTCATACTTCAATTTGACAACCAATTATATCGCCAATATTTGAAAATTTGATCATTTTCTCTGTGTTTTTAAAGTTATCTGTCAACATCGGTCTCTCAAGGTCATAAATTTTTGTTACCAAAACATCAAAGGGATTGCGTCGGGCTTCGCTTCTTGTTAAGCTGGTGTATTCTTTGCTTATTCTAGACTTTCCGAGTATCCTATTCCATGGTTAAACTTATACCTGCTTTGTAAAACGCTAGAATACATCTTATACCGAGAGTAGGCTTACTCTTAGTTTATACCACTATTGTAAAACCGGCCCTAAAACGGTTCATTTTTGTGATATTTTGATTAGGATTAATCACAGACCTACCTTTTTTGCATTTCTTTCAAAGTAATGTGTTTGAAGGACATTAATAATCGATGACGGACACCAAGAAGGTTTTATTAGTATGAATTCTACAATGAAATAGTTTATTGGTCATTTCACCACATCTTTGCAATCTTGGACGCACAAGAATTCCCGTCAGGATTACCACTCTACCTGTGTCATAATTAAGGTACGTTAAGCTGTTACTCGAGTTCCTGTCAGGGTGAAAACTGACCTGTTTAAACGGTGTTTATTTGGGAAAGGATGAGTTGCGCGCAGCGGTCATTTTCTACCTGAATACGAGTAAGAACACCAAAATTAGGAGCCGAATTGCGCGTAAAAACAACACAAAATTAGGGAGATTTAGGAAATATGTGTACATTTATTTCGGGAATAATAAGACGCCTAACCTAACCCCGCCAGGGTAAACTATTAGGGTAGTCCCGATAACAGAACAGATTAAATAAACTGGACGGCAATTCGAGTGCGGGATTAAGATACCTGCAAGTGTCGGACGGGAAGTCAAGTGAATTATATTGGTCATTAAGAAGCCTGACGGGAATTCGCGTGCACCGGCAATCTTTATTTAAGCATTCTAATTACTGTACCAACAATTTACATTTTGCGGGGCTGGTGAATTGCGCACCGCGGTCAGTTTGTAGCCAGGTATACCCAAAATGTTCCTTTTTTATAGGTAAATTGCGCACAAGTGACCCTAAAGAGGGTCTACCGATTCCACGAATTTTAAAAGTTACCAGAGATTCAAAAAAGTCATTGAGGCGTAGGTACATAGATCAGTTTAGTTTTTGCATTTACACTTTGATCAACGGGTTTGGGCCTGGGTTTTCTTGTTTTTTTAGTTTTCTATTTCTTATTTTTATGGACTAGGGATACAATTTGACCGCTGTGCGCAATATACCTATACAGAGACATAATCCCCTGGCTGCAACTACCTGACGAACCCTTCCCAAATTTGGGAAACTTCTTGACCACTGTGTGCAATTTACCTACGCCCACATTTTGCCCATCCTTCATTATCTTGCCCTCCCCTTCCACTGACCCGTTTGCCATAATATTATTTATGTATTTATTTAGTTTCAATCAAAAATGCAATTGTAATGAAATTAGAAGCAACTGGAAATTGAAATTATCGGAAATGTATTAAAACGATTCGAAACAAAAGTCGCATTAATAAAGAACGTCGAACAATAGCCTATAATAAGGTCCATTAAAAGCGAAGGCTTTATTTTTGTGTACAATTATTAACAATAAGTAATTAATTTAAATAAAAACTTGAGCAATAAAAGCATTGATCGTGAAAACTATATTTAATTATTATACAAGTAGGAATAATAAACAATTTTTTATTTTGATAATTAAAATTTATAATGAATGACTGGAAAATTATTCAGTGGGTGTTGTAATAATCTGATACGTTGAATATTTCAAATATATCGAGTTAAAATAACAGAGACATACTAAACTAAAGTTTACGGCAAAATAGCGCTGTTATCGTGCGGGTTCAAAGGTTACTATCCATATGTATCAAATCAGGAGACACAGAGGTTACCAAAATGTGAGATTACAAATATACCCGGAGAAAATAATTATGGTTGATGTTTCCTGCACACTGGTTGACAAATTTCCACTTTTTCATTCATTCTCGAAATAATATATTAGATTAAGTACCATTTTTTTTTGCTTGAGGATGCAAAATACCGGAAAATTGCTTCTTATTATTCATATTGTCACTATGAACTGTCAAAGTGACATAACTGACATTTAAATAAAAACTTCGCTGGTGAAAGACTTTTTAGAATCATCGCTGAAAACTAAATACATAACTGAATGCATAAGTCTGTCTTATTCAACTTACGGATTTTATTTGGAAGTTATGATTGAACGCAATAAAAGGAAACAAAAACGGTATGTCTTTGTTGAATAGTATGACCCGCATGATAAGATTGCATTTGACTATATCATTCTAGTTCTTAACAAAGTTTTGAAAAATATTTTTCAAAAACAGTGAATCTTAAGAAGAAACAACTACTTCCCGTGCTAAAGGCCCCAATGGACATTGAATTACAGTTCTTAGTCAAACTGGGTCGGTATGATCTACAAGACTTAACCAACCATGCTGTTTTGCATTTAGAAGGGACAACAAAACTTTCAGAGTGGTTTCGGCATATTTACGTTTCATCAGTACAGGGTATATGTTCTTCATCCGAGAATATTTATTGGATTACGAATGCTTCATTATTTTAATACTCTCATTGATAAAAATAGACTATAGTAGCGACAGTACATCTGTTACTTCCCTGCACAATTTTTGCAGTCTTAAGGTTCAAAATATTATTGATTGACTAGTTGTTGTCGATTTTTTTTCGTAGTGTTGGATATGGACCAGAATTTTATAAAAACTTGAAACTGTTAGATTAAAAAAATATATTGTGGTTTGATTTTCTGAATAATTGACAAAAAGAAAAATGGATACACCAAAAGAAACATACAGAAGATATTATTTCTTCACTCACTACTACGAGAACTTTTTCGCTTATCCTTAACCGGTGGTTGCTGTCGATTTTTTCTGTCGAAAAACGTTTACCTCTCAACATTATTGAGGATTAACCCCTATTAATATAATAGCTGGTGTTTACCGGCTTTTTAAATAATCCATTTAACATAAAAGAAGGTAATTTCGTCGAAAGGGAATGGACTCGAGCCTCTTAGAAGCAATTTATATTTTAATAACCACATTTTTAAGACCTTATAAACATAAATTATCGATAGGTATATTATAACTTCAATTTGGGAAGATTTATAAGAAGCTGCAAGGAAATTGACCGGATTTAGTACGGTTGTAGCATACAATTTTTTTGTAAAAAATCGTGCCAAAATTTTATCGATACTTTTTTACAATTATGAAACATTGAAAAAAAAAGTTCTTTACGCACGTGTTGCACTCAATATTTTTTCTACGACCTTGAAAAATTTTATTTTAGGAGATTATGGTTTGCCAAAGTTACATAGAGAGTTATTCATAATTCAAACTGCTTATCTTAAGTCAATAGGACAAACCAACAAAAATGACAACTCAAGAAAATACACCTCTAATTGCGCAACCTCTGCTGCAGGCAGCCAATGATGCAATTGAACCCAGGTTTGTGTTTAATACAAAATACAAATGGAACAGAACACAGAGCCAGATGCTGCAAATGCAATACGCATATACAGTGTGTCCCCTTACATTTCACAAAAAAAATTCTTGATAAAAAGCTCTGCATGACTTGTAGATCCATAATCAAGTACAAAATTTTTAAAACATTGGCTGGAATACAGGGAAAATCAAAATTATGATTTGGAGTGATAGTAAAATACGTTCAAACTGTAGTGGAGAGCAAAATATTCATTGAGCTTGTTATTAAGTATCAAAAAATTATGCACACTTGTAAATTAGTGATTTTTCCTGATAAAAATTACAAGATTATTGCAATAAACACGTCAGCAATTGTTAGATTAATGCGAAGTACGAAACTTCGTAAGATCCCGTTCATAATAAGCGCCTGATATTGTTTTACTCATCCTTATTAAACAAGTTCTGGATAGAGTGCTTTGGAATATCTAATAACTGTCAACAAATGTCAAATGTTACATAACTGTGTATGTTTGCAATAATTAGAAATGCCAGTAATATTGAGTATTAAAGATAAAATTTAAATTGTTCTCATTGTTGGAGAAAATTATAAAACATGTAGGGAAGCAGCAGAAATCTTTAACAATAGACACCCTGATAAAACAATACATTTCACAACTGTCAGATATGTAATAAATAAATTCAAGCGTTCTGGAAGTGTTGAAAATAAATTTAGAAAGAAACATCGGGCATGGGTTAAAAATGAAGATATTGAAACTAATGTGATGCTATCGGTCGTGGAAAATCCAAAATATTCACTTCGAAAACGATCCAATTTATTGAATGTAACTAAAACTACAGTTGCACGAATTTTAAAGTCAAATAAATTTAAACCATACAAACCCCAATTTACCCATACTTTGAAAGAAGGAGATGTTGAACGAAGGTTCGAATTTTGTGCTCGTATCCAAGGAGAATTGGAAGATAACAGATTTTTGACGCGACACGTACTTTTCTCTGACGAAGCAACATTTACGTCTAATGGTACAGTAAGTTTACAAAATTGTCAATGGTGGAGCGATGTTAATCCCAATTTCCATGTCCAAACCAGAGATCAATATTCATTTAAAACGAATGTATGGTGTGGCATTTACAAAGACAGAATTGTTTAACCCTTCCTTTTTCGAAATAGCATGAATGGAGAAAGATACCTACAATTTTTAAATAATCAGATGTCTGACTTTCTTGATGAACTACCACTAAATGAACTAGTAAAAATATGGTACCAACAGGATGGAGCACCATGTCACTGTAACAGAAATATTCGGGATTTTCTCCTCGACACTTTTAACGGTAAAGTGATCGGGAGGTACATGGAGTTTCCTTGGCCTCCAAGGTCTCTAGACATTACCCATCTAGACTTTTTTGTGGGGCTACTTAAAAGAAAAGGTGTACCTTCAGAGGCCATTTCAAGATGTTGATAATCTTGAAAGAATCATTAGAGAAACATGTGAAGCTATAACTCCAGATGTGAATAGAAATGTCATAAAAGAATTTAATCAACGAACAATCACCTGTTTAGAAAAGGACGGTGGATACGTTGAAGTTCCGTAGTATTTAAGTAATTTTACACGTTCCCAATAAAATTTATTGTTGATAAGGAGGTCATCAATTTTTAATCATGTCTTATTCCTTTATTCAATAAATAATCACTAATCTACAAGTGTGCATAATTTTTTGCTACTTAATAACAATTTCAATGAACATTTTGCTCTCCACTAAAGTTTGAACGTATTTTACTCTCACTCCAAATCATAATTTTGATTTTCCCTGTATTCCAGTCAATGTTTTAAGAATTTTGTACTTGATTATGGATCTACAAGTCATGCAGAGCAGTGGCCTAAGTGCTCACCCTCCCTACTCTACAGATACAGATACAGGTACACCTCTTATTCATTTAGTGTATTACGCGTTTATCAATTTTTTTCTGAGAACGCCTTCTCTTGTTTTACTTATGACAAAATTATTGAAAAATTGATATCGTAACACTGAACTGGCCTAGCGACATATCTTTAATTTGGGAAGATTTATAGATGTTTTATACGAGATCGTTTATAGGTTAGGATGTATAATAATAATTGTCTTCTCGACTGTGTGTTGGTTTTAAAATCTTTAAACGATTTGTTTTAAAATGTACTGTGCAACAAATTGACTGTTAGTTTTATTTATGAGCTGCGATTGCTTCCACCATACCTGTCGAACCAAAGGAGATTTATAAATAATTGTTTGTGCATCAATTATTATAAAACATTCGGGTTTTCGTTGATGAAATCTCTGAAATATAAAATGGATGTGGCTGTTCCAAACCAAACGCGCCAGGAAGCAAATGCTAGTGCTTAAGAGAGGCTGAATGTCACAAAGACGGAGGACGTGAAAAGAAAAAAAGAAGAAGCGATTTTTTGATTGGGGAATCAGGTGAATGCACATGTTATATTGAATATTTTTTGTTATTCTCTACAATTAATAAAGTTATTAGTTCTGTTAGCTGGTAGCAGATATTTGTGGTATGCAGGCAACCGTCAACCCATGCAACAAGCAAATACCCACATGGAATTTAGAGCTACTTCCATCTAGTAGTTGATGTTGGAACTATGGACACTATTTCTAAGTAATTATTAACGAAAACGTCCAAATTTTGTACTTTAAGAATGTTAAAAACTAACGAAAAGGCAATAAGAAGTGTATTTAGAAGAAATGTATAATTGAATTTTAACTAATAACATATATTTTCATTGCAAATAACCGTTGCATATTGTAGCGCCTCCTCTGTATTTGTTTACGAACTATATATATATACTTTTAATACTACAAAATCTTCTTCTTTTTGTGTTAATCGCAAAAGAATGGATTCCGTTAATGACTTTAAGGAGATAAAGAAAAGAAGTAGGCAACACTCGGCTTGCACTAATTTAAATAAACTGTACACGATCGTGTTGTTAGTCGTTTTCTTGTTTATTTTGAAGTGTTATGGTGGGTAATTTGGTAAATTATGCCCCTGGAGGTTGAATTTGTAACTAAACTAGGTATTAGTGGTGGATCGACCGACCGGCTAATGCCTATCATTACCTTTAACGTTCCATTCGTGATGTTTGAATATGCTGACGTGGTAAAATTCGAAAGAAGAAGATGAAGCAAGATGAGGAGGAAATAATTCGGCGTTAACAATTCGGATTTTTTTTTATTTGAAAGATTGGAAATCGCGCTTTATTAATTTTATTAGAAAGTAGAAAGTTTAACTTTATAAATACATAATTGTATGTGAACCGTCAAAAAAATCACAAATACAAACTTTATTATTTATTGAAAATTTTAACTGCAAAGTTCATTAAGTGAAAATTGAGTTATTATAATTGCAAAAACTCCCGAAATTAGGGTATATTGAGTGAAAATTTAGTTTATTAATGAAAAAAGTCCCAAATAGAAAGTTTTTTGAGTAGAAGTTTGCGTAAATTAACACAAAAAGTCCGGAACATGAAGTTTATTCAGTGAAAATTGACTTAATTATAAAAATTACTGAGTGAAATATGAGTTTATTAATACAAAAGTCTCTAAAACAAAGTTTTTTGAGTGAAAATTGAGTTTATAGATATGAAAAGACTTAATTACAAAGTTAATTAAGTGAAACATGAGTTTATTGTTGAGAAAAGTCCTAAGCACAAAGTTGATAGGGGGAAAATTTATTGAATTGATTCAAAAGTCCCTAAACTCAAAGTATATTTGGTGGAAATTGAGTTTATTCATATGAGAAGACTCCATTACAAAAAATTACTAAGTGAAATATGAGTTTATTAATGAAAAAGTCCCAAAAACAAAGTTTATTGAGTGATCATTAAGTTTATTAATATGAAAAGACTCCCTTACAGAATTAACTAAGTGAAAGGTGAGTTTATTAATAAAGAAAGTCCTAAATACAAAGTTGATGTAGTGAACATTTTCTAAATTAATTAAAAAGTCCCTAAACGAAGTTTATTGAGTGTGAATAGAATTTATAAGTATGAAAAGACTTCATTACAAAGTTAACTAACCGGAAGGGTAGTTTATTGATAAGGAATGTCCTAAACACAAAGTTGATGGAGTGAAAATTCACTAAATCAATTAAAGTCCTTAAAACAAAGTTTATTGAGTAGAAATTAAATTTCTAAATATGAACAGCCTTCATTACAAATTTAACTAAATGAAAAATGAGTTTATTAATAAGAAAAGTCCTAAGTACAAAGTTAATTGTGTGAAATTTAATTTTAGGAAAATGAAAAGACTTCATTACAAAGTTAACTAAGTGAAAAATAAGTTTATTGATGAAAAAAGTCCTAAATACATAGTTTTTTGAGCGAAAATCGTGCTTATTGGTGAAAAAAGAGCCAAGCTACCCACTTTATTAAGTTTTTGCGCGATCGATCTTTTTTGTTTATTTACAGCATCGGTTGTCAGGTCAGTAGGTTGTGTTTACTGGTTTTTAAGTCTAAAACGTCGGTAAGTGATTTACTTACCGTTCAGACATCGGTAAGTAAACTGCGTCTTAGCCCTACATACATTTAAGTGGTCCTAAATAATATATTACTTCATTCATTACACAAAAGAAACAAAAAAAAATAAGAAGATTGATATTTTTTAATGAACAGAATCGAACAGAACAATATAAAAAGTAATAAATAGCATGAAAACAATTTCACCAAAATGCAAATTATATTTTAAACTGATCGAGAAGTATAAATGTCACTTTTGACATTTCGTTCATTTCGAAGAAATTTAAATTATTTTATTCGAAATTCGAATATTTCAATACGTTCGCGCAAAAAATGGTATAAGCATTTCGAACGTTAAGGATAATACCGGTCTCCAGCAAAATTGGAGGCTTCGCTAAGCTCAGCCTCCAAACATTGCTGTCGACCGGTAAACAACCGTTACCGTTCTTGATACTTAATTTACTATAAAAGTGTGCCTATTAATAGAATAAGTCCCACTTACGAAGTTGATTGAGTGAAGGATGTGCCCATTCATGGAAATATACCAAAAACAAAGTTTATTAAGTGAAAATTTAATCTATTTATGAAAAGATTCCATTACAAAGTTAACCAAGTGAAAAATAAGTACATTAATAAAAAAGTCCTGAATACTAAGTTGATTGAGTGATAATTTAGTAAATTAATCAAAAAGTCCCTAAATACAAAGTTTTTTTAGTGAAAATTGAGTATATCAATGAAAAAAGCTTATCAAAACAAATTAGGCTTATTAAGGATGAAAGTCCAAATACATGGTTTATTGAGTGAAAATTGCGCTTACTAATGGAAAAAATCCCAATTTCAGACTTTATTGAGTTAAAACTGTGCTTATTAATTAGTAAGTCCCAAATACAAAGTTTATTGAGTGGAAATTAAGTTTATTAATATGAAAATACTCCGTTACAAAGTTAGTTGAGTGAAAAATGAGTTTATTGATGAAAAAAGTCCCCAAAAAAAGTTGATTGAGTGAAAATTGAGTTTATCAATGAAAAAAGTCCTAAAATAGAAAGCTTATCAAGACAATTGAGCTTATTAAGGATGTAAGTCAAAATACATAGTTTATTGAGTGAAAATTGTGCTTATTAATGGAAAAAGTCCCAATTTCAGACTTTATTGAGTTAAACTGTTCTTATTAATAAATAAGTCACAAAAACAAAGTTTATTGAGTGGAAATTAAGTTTATTAATATGAAAAGACTCCGTTGCCACGCGCTTTCTTTATGTTAAATTATTTTAATGAAAAATGATTAATATATAGTTAAGTGAAATAGTCCTTAAAAAAAAATTAAAAAAAATAAAAATTAGAAAATAGAAAGTAAAAGTTAAGCTGATAGATCGTAGCGAAGTGAGCGTGCAATTATGCCAAGCTATTTCAAATGCCGAAGAGTAGGGGTGAGTTAAAATTAAAAAGGGCGCCACTGTTTTATTATCGCTAAGCCAAAACAGAGGCCTTCCACGTTGTCTTGGAACTACCTATCAGTTGACTTATCAAAATATTTGTAGTTAAATGAAATATTTGTATTAAAAAAAATAATATTAATAATAATAGATGATCCCTAAATTATTTTAAGCAGAGGTCTTGCGACGAACAAATGAAACAACAGAGTAGAACTCTAAATTTGATCTATTTAAATAAATGGAAATATCTATATGATTACAGAGATGTTAGTAAAAAAAATATACATATATAAAGATATAAACAGAGACAATAATGATATGAAAGTATCACCAATATCCAGCTGTAGCCGATGGTCAAAATTGCTGTGAACTGGTGGAGTGATGTGTCGACAAACAGAGTAGCTAGCCGCTACCCGGGATAATCTCTCTGGCCTGTACAAAACTTGTAGCCAGTACTCCGAGCCCCAACATCCAGCCTTAGCCAAGCAGTTAAAAATAGTAGAGTGAGCTGGTGGAATGGAGTATTGAAAATAGAGTGACTAGCTGCTACCTGGTATAGGCTCTCTGGCCTTTACAAAACTTGTAGCCCGTACTCAAAAACCCTACAATACAATCAGTACTAATTAGGCTACCAATCATAATAATAAAATGTTATAGGATGGTTCCAAAAATAATAAAATAATTTGACATGCTAAAAGTTGATTCAGTAATAACAAAATTGTCTTTATATTGTCTATGAACTTAGAGTCCCAAATTTTCAACAAAATTCTAAATCTATTACCTATAAATAAGTATCCATTTAAAATATAATGGCTTAAAAAAAACTCATATTATATAATTCAGATACATAGAGCTTGTAGACTCAGCCAATATATATAATTAAAAAAAAATGTATATATATCTAGGAAAATCGAACAACTCAATCGACAGTAAAGGGGTAACACAAAGAATTAGTAATAAATTGAATGTATCTTAAATTAAACAATATATAAAATCAATAGAAAGAAAATGTTTGTCCAACAAACCCCAAAATGACTTACACTGACTCAAATTATGTCACCTGATGTTACACAACACCATGTAATATATTAATTAATAGACATAAATCAGAGTATCAACTTAAAAAAAATATATGAATATCTAGTGGGTATATGATCATTCATTATTAATTGATGCGGATATTAAATAAAATATACAGAAAAGATACAGTATTTGAACAAAGTCAAAAAAAACTCTGATAATCATAATTAAAAAAAAATGTTACCGTCATTGTCTGTTCGAGTGCACACAGGTTTCTGTTCTCAATGAATTATATGAAATAAGAAAACCGTGTCCCAATAGAAAATGAGATTTAGCACATGGTAAAAAAAAAATAAACTCACTATATTTTCCACAAATTATGAAAATATTTTCAATAATCCTGGCCAGTAATAAATAATAGAAAATAAATTTAGGTTCATTTAAATTAAAATGTAAAATAATAGGGAAAACGCACTCTACCCCTAATCAGCCTAATCACCACGTGTCAAAACTAACCCAAAAATTGATTATGGAGAAGAAAATTAATTAGATCTGGAGTGAAATAAAACAAACCGGAATTATAATACATACTCATGAACACAAGTTAACAGAATAAGTAAAAAGAAAAGTAATAGCTTACCCTGAGATGGTTTATAGGGGTTACTTTCAAAGAAATGTGCTATCGGTGGCCTCAAATCCTGATTTTCAGGTGAATCTTCTGGCATACAACAATACGACAATACCAATACCAATAATAGCCGTGAAGATTACTTCTGGAGAATAAACCCGAAATCCACAAACAAGTGACCAAAATGAGGGGTTTCAAATCTCCAACCAGCCGAACACAATTTCATTAGTGAAGTCAACGTAAAATTCCAATATTCTATTCTACTTGAGACTGATAAAAATCAAACCAAGCAAGAAACATTAGATGGCAAAAACTTATTTGCTCGAATACTATCGAAGGTGTATAAAAGAAAGTGAAGGCCTGTACACACGCATGGATTCAAAATAATGGAATAGCAATAAGAGATTATAATCTTTATTACAAAACCCTTCGTTTTACCGAACCATTTCATGGAAATGTTGCTTTCAGCAAAACAGAATACCATGTCCCTATATGCAACTACCATAAAACGAAGCAGTAAAGGTATAGAAATTAACAAAATTAAATAACTATTTAGTTGAAGTAAAATGTGAACTGGGCATAATAGGTAGTCAGCTGTGGATATATCAACCAGAAATTTCACTTAAATATACCGAAATTATACTAAAATGCTGAAAGTTATAATTCATGTATACGAGGTGGCTCAAAAATATTTAATGCTAAAATCAAACCGTGACACCTTTACAAAGTAAACTGAAACATGAGTCTATCAATAAGTAAAGTCCTAAATACAAAGTTGATAGAGTGAAAACAGTCCCAAAATAGGAAGCTTATCAAGTCAAATTGAGTTTATCAAGTCAAAGTAAATAGTTTATGAATAGTGGAAAGTGTGCTTATTAGTAGGAAAAGTTCCAATTTCAGACTTTATTGAGGTGAAAGTGTGCCTATTAATGAAAACAGTCCTACTTACAAAGTTGATTGGGTGAAGGAAGTGCCTATTCATGGAAATAAACCAAAAACAAAGTTTATTGAGTGAAACTTTAGTCTATTAATATGAAAATACTCCGTTACAAAGTTAACTTAGTGAAATATGAGTTGATTGAGTGATAATTTACTGAATTAATAAAAAAAGTCCCCAAAAAAATGTTTATTGAGTGAAAATTGAGTTCAACAATGAAAAGAGTTCCAAATAGGAAGCTTATTCAGGATAAAAGTACAAATACATAGTTTATTTAGTGAAAATTGTGCTTACTAGTGAAAAGAGCTCCAATTAAAAATTTAAGAGTTGAAAGAGTACTTATGAATAAAAAAGTCATGAAAACAAAGTTGATTAAGTGAAGGATGTGACTATTAATGAAAAAAGTCCCAATTACAATGTTTTTAAGTGAAATTTTTGTTCATTAATTGAAAAAAGTCCCAAATACAATTTTTATTGTTTGAAAGGTGAGTTTATTTATGAAAAAATCACCAATTACAAAGTTTATTGAGTCAAAGAAGTGCGAATTAATGAAAAAATTCCACTTACAATGTTTTTTTGAGTGAAAATTCAGTTTATTCATAAAAAAGTCTCACATACAACATTTACTGAGTAATAACTGATTTAATTCATTAATAAGCTCCCAAATATTCATCTTATTAGGTTATAATTATACGAAGTATTTGAAGCAAAAACAAAAGCTACTACAGAGGACTGGAATCTAATGGAAAGGTTCATCGGAGTCCATCTTATTGGAAGGGCAGTGAGCTCATTTGACTCCTACAAAACTGCAGGACCAGATTGTATATTTCCCATGCTCTTGCAAGAGCATTATAGATCATTTAACAGTGATACTACACCCTTGCCATTGTAACGCTTTTCTTCCTTCACGTGGCTCCTGCCACACGAACACGTCACTATGGCCACCCTTGACTTAAGGTCTTAAAACGAAATGCTCGGGCGCCAGATTTTTTACGTGGTTTGCTCCACGGCCCCTTGACCCTTAGCGTCAAGAGTTCCAGATAGCCTCAGATGGAGGTTACGGATAATTCCAGGGGTCTTGTTGAACTTACTTGGATCAATCAATCTCGAATTTCCAACCCGGATGAATTAAATATCGGTTTGGTTTCAACTAACGATTTAATAACGGAATAAATAGAGATTTTTCCTTTGGTATATTATTACTCTGTGGTCTATTGTAGTTATAAATTTACAAGGACTGACAAACTAACGGGAAGAAGAAATGGGCGGTCGTAACAGTCTGAGCGGATCAGATTATTTAATTCGGGGCAAATCTGCCAGGCAATCGAACCAGCGTAACAGAGCCACAAGACAAGTTCAATCCACCCTTCGGATTTGAAAGGAAAGACACGGGAATAAAAGCAAATTTACCGGTTCGTAAAAAGAAAAAAAAAATTAAACGGTTGTAATCTGCCGGGTAAACGAACAAGCGTAACTAGGCCACA
>CAJUYG010005313.1:0-14196 GCA_910591675.1 Galerucella calmariensis | reverse complement strand
CAGTGTATTTAAAAAGTAAATAAAATTTTTAAAAATAGTTTTTAAGTTTTACGAAAGTTAACTGGTATTTGTGGCATAGGCCAGTTAAATTTCGCAGGTGTTTATATATTTATTGATATTTGTACCACACATTTTATTGATTATTGAAAGTTGATTTCGAAAAGTTTTTAATAACGTTTGTCATCTATTGAATGTACAGTATTTTGCTTTGTATTATACAGGGTGTCTCTAATAATTTATACGTTATTTCAATATTTCGCAATATCAAAACAAACATCGTATTGTTTGGTCCATAATTTCGTTATTTCTTATTCGTATTTGATTTTATATCGGAAAAAGTCTCATCTATTGTATATACCTATATATTTTGATTTTTCTATAAACTTGTAAATGTACATTGATCATCTCCATTGCATTTGAGCTAGCTATTAATTCGTAGCAAAATGGCAGCTTCGTCAACTCATCTAAAAAATAAACGGACGGGAACAAAATCACTCTCTCGAAGTGAATCGTTTGTCGCTAACCTCACGGGGGTGGAGGAAAATGATTCGCTTCAAATTAAATTGAATAATTTAATCGGTCATTACGGCAATTATCAGACAACTCAGGTAGAAATCATAGCACTCTCTTCCACTGAAGAAAATTTATCGGATAGTGGAACCGCGGAGGATCTGGTCGCAGATCGTTTTGAGGCTTGTGTATTGCCAAACTTACTCCCTTAATTGACAAATGTAATGAAACTATTAACAATGCACCGGAAAACGCCAATGTCGTACTTCCAAAAATTAATATTAAGCTATTTAGCGGACATCAACCCGAATGGACTTCATTTTTCGATCTTTTTACGGCTCTCGTTTTAAATAATCACAAATCACAAACAGAGTAATAGTGAAAAACTGTATTACCTGAAAAGTCTTCTACGTGGCCAACCGCTCGAATTGATAGACAGCTTAAATGTCACCAATCAAAATTTAGCTGTCGATATACAGATTTTGAAAAATGCTTATGAGGATAACTCCAAATTGTTACATACGCTTTTTTCTGATTTAGTTATCTAAGAGTAATGCTCCGGGTCTAAAGGATTTTTACATAGCCGCAAAAAAGAGCTAAGATCTCATCGAAAATCTGGGTCTCAATGATAAAGAGAACTTTGAAACACTCAGTCTTTTTACTTGAACAAAAATTAGATTTTCAATCTAGACGTGCTTTTGAAAGTGAACGCAAATCGGACACTCTTTCAACAATTGATTCATTCTTCGATTTTGTGAAAAAACATTTTACGGTCTTGGAAAATTTGAATGTATTTGAACATTGCTCTAAAAAAAACCAAAGGGTTTGATAATAAATATAAAGTCAATATGCACAATAGTGTGGGGGATAAATCAAACAATCCTTTTACTTTCCACCATACAAATAATTCTTCTACTTCAACTGTAAATCGGCACAATTGTACATATTGTTCAGAAAGAACCAACTCTGTCTATAAATGCAATAAATTTTTAGCATTAAATCCTTCAGATAGCTATAAATTGGCTAAAGCTAGCAAACTTTGCTTAAACTGTCTCAGCTCTCACCATATATTTTCATTTTGTAAATCTTTGCATAGATGTTTGAGTTGTGGTAAAACACACCATATGCTCTTGCATTTTGAAAATGGATCCCACTCTCGACCCATGTCGAATAATTCAATTCCCCCATCCACTAGGAACCATCTCCCTCGTGACTCAGGAAACAATCCTAATTCTGCTCGTTCTTCTTATTTGAATAGTAACTTGTCTGTAGTTGATTCAAATGTAAATCATTCTAACACTCTAACAAATACCCCTCAAGCTTCTTTGTCAGCCACTAGTCTCGCAAATCTAATTGTTTTATTACTCACCCCATTAGTGAATGTCCTTTGCGGTAATGGTCAAGTTAGAACCGCTAGATTACTCTTAGACTCCGCCTCACAAATCAGTGTGATTGAAAAATCTTTTGCTGATCGTTTAAATCTGCCTTACCAAATTCGAAATGTGAATATATCGGGCCTTGGCAATAGTAATTGTAGTCACACTACAAATGAAGACGATATCGTATTCAATTACATGGTCTAACCTTCCTAAGTTTTTAACCTCTCATGCTCAGTTATCGAACATATCACCTGTAAACTTCCTCAGTTCACAATATCTCCTGAGAAATTCAGGTTACCATCGCATGGCAAACTAGATTTAGGAAATTCAAATATTAGTAGGGGTAGACTTATATTTTAATTTATTGAAGAGTTAAATAATTAGTATGGGCGCTAATTTACCAACTCTCATAAATACGCACTTGGGCTATGTTGTAGCGGGTCCCGTCCCCGAACATAGAGCTAGTCATTTCAATCAATACAATTTCGTTCTATCCTTCCTCACTATAAACAAGAATGACGAATCCGAAGAAAATAATTTGAATAAATTAGTTGAAACATTTTGGGAGATAGAGGAACCTGAGAAGTGGGGTCTCTCAATTAATTATGAAATAGCTGAAAAAATAAACTACTACAATGTTACCCTCTGGCAGATATCAAGTTGATATGTCTATGTTTCCAGACAATAATGAAAAACTAGGTAATTCCCCTTCAATAATCAAAAGGCGTTTCTCTCACCTGGAAAATAAATTTATCAAAAATCTAGAGTTTTTTGAAACATATAAAAAAGTTTTGTTTGACTACATTCCGTTGGACCACGCTAGAGTGGTACCTAAATTTCGTATAGTATTCGATTTTTCTTCTCGTTCTGATTCTGGAATGTCTCTTAATGACCTCACACTCAAGGGATACCAAGTTCAGGATAACTTGTTTGACATCATATTTCGTTTTGTGCTTTGTGCGGACATCCAGATAATGTACCGCATGATAGATAATAATCCTGCTCAGCGCCACTTGCAGAATGTGCTTTGGCGTGATAGCTCTTCTGATTCATTCAATTGTATCGAACTTTCTCGGCTTAGGTTTGGCCAAAATTGTGCTCCTTACCTCGCGACACGAGTGCTCAAGGATATCGCTGAAAGAAACTCCTCTTATCCATTAGCTCAAGCTGCAATTCTTTCGCAAACATACATGAACGACATCCTCGCTGGAGTCTCCGACTTTAGTCAATTACAAACTCTTTATTTCGAACTTAATACTGTTCTTAATAAGCATGGATTTCACTTGCATAAGTGGCACTCTAATTCATTTGACTTTCTCGAACCTCTCTCTCTAGAACAGAATCTAGAATTAGATCCTAACTTGGAAAACTCGCATTGCAAAGTTCTTGGTCTTAAATGGAACTCTTCCAAGGACATGCTGCAAATTCGTTCATCTCCTTTACATAATTTTTCTTACCTTACCAAGAGAATAATCTTGTCTATTATCAGTAGGACTTTTGATCCTATTGGTATTGTGAATTCTCTGATCTTATTTGGAAAATTAATCATGCAATCTATCTGGCAACATAAGCTTGGATGGGACGCTCCTATTGAAGATACAAATGTATTAAAACAGTTGCAATCATTTGTTTTAAAACTCCCTGAAACTTCGCAAGTAAATCAGCGTATGGTTGCTGCGCCTATTTAGTTGCCTCTTATTCTGACGGTTCCCTTTCGTCCCGTTAAAAGTATACTTTCAAAATGCATCACATGCTACCGATTTAACGCACAATCTGCCTCCCAACTTATGTCACCTCTTCCGGTAAACCGATTGTCCCGGCCAGACCATTTTCAAAGGTCGGTATTGATTTTACCGGATCCATTTCCCTGTTGTTCTCACGACTTCGTGAAGCCCCTGTGCTGAAGGCATATATTGCCATTTTTGTTTGCATGGTAACGAAAGCCATACACATAGAACTTGTTACTAGCTTGACTACCGCAGCATTTATAGCCTGTCTAAGAAGGTTTATTGGTAGACGGGGAAACCCCCAAATCATTCACAGCGATAACGGAACAAATTTTGTTGGCGCTCGAAACCAACTAAAGGACCTTTCCAATTTTCTGAAATCTCAGAATTTCGTGAATGAGATTGTTTTTTTTCTTTCTTTGACTGAAATTACGTGGAAATTCATTCCCGCCAGATCTCCCCATTGGGGTGGCCTGTGGGAGGCCGCTGTCAAAAGCACTACATCCCATTTGGTCAAACTTTTGTCGTCTTCTACTTTCACATATGAAGAAACAGCCACAATTCTAATCCAGATTGAGGCTATCCTTTGTACCCTTTGTCGGACAATCCCAATGATTTATTGCCTCTGACCCCTGGTCATTTTTTGATAGTATGTCCTTTGACCGCTTACCCTGAAGAGTATATGACTAACCTCCGTATTTTCTTTCTATTTCCTTTTGGAAACAGTGTGGAAGAATTCAACAAATCTTTTGGAAGCGCTGGTCGATCGACTATCTTCATCAGCTTCAGCATCGTCCGAAATGGCAAAAGTTTAAAAAAGACTTACCCCATTGAACTGGCCTTTGGCTAGAATAATCGAGCTTCTGCCAGGTCGTGATGGAAGAGTCCGTGCAGCAAAAATAAAAACCAGTGACGGAGTGTATACTCATCCCATTGTGAAGTTAGCAGTGCTCCCCCAAAGAGATTAGCTTCGTATCTAATTATCCGCTAATTTTTTCTTCCTTTTCCTTTTATTCTTCTTACTTAAAGATTCCTGTAGGATGGTTGTGAATGAGTTTCCAGGTAAACTTGTTGAATATTTTAGTTAATCCCATATTTAGACAAATTCATTTCATTTCCTGTAAATAGATTATAATTTTATTGTTAAATATCCGTATAATTTAGTATTAAGGCACTGTATAAATAGAAAGTTTCTCATTATACCTCCATTCGTTTGAAAAAGCTACTGTGTTAGCGAAACGCGTCACTTTATGTTTAAATACAATGTAGATTCAACAAAATAAAATTGTTTGATTTCATAACTTACTATGGATCTACATCAAGTAAAAGCCTCATCTATTCAATTTTTGAAGAAAGCTGATATCAGTTTTTTGGCTATTTGGTATTTTAAGTTACTTTTAAAGAGTGCAGTGGGTACCCAAAATTTGTGGTTCTTCGGACAGTGTCAAAGGAATAATGTATTCCCAAAATACATGAAATTGAAGACCGACAACAACAGCAGCGCAGCAATCAAAGCAAACATATATGGTAAAGAAAAATGGTTGAAAGAAGAAAAGAAGACACAGTATAGTAAGAGAGATAATTTCAATATTAATGTTAAGGTAATTCATTCACAACTATCACACATATTACACCCCATAGAGTTTGACATTTTAGATCAGGATATAAGATATAAAATTAAATTAATTATTCACAAAAAGTACCAAGTACAAAAACGTGAATTAAAATCATTATTGAATAATAAACCAGTAACAAAAAACCCAGAATCCAAATTTTTAGAAGAAAATATATTTTATAGAAACAATACACAAGTGCTCATAATTGAGTAGTGAATAACACCAACTAACAAAATTACGGCTCTATAGTCTACGCGACAGCTAAAAAAACAGTTCTAAACCAGCTCGAAACAATACAAAACACGGCACTGAGGATAGCAACAGGAGCATTCCGCACAAGCCCAGTAAAAAGTCTACAGTGCGAAACCGGAGAACCCCCTCTACAACTTCAGAGAAAATATCTTACTGCGTCCTATGCACTATCCATCAACCGAACCAATCCAAATCCAACATACAATAAAGTGATCACAAATCCACACAAAACCCTATATTCTACAAACAAGAAAGCAGATCCACCTTTCTATGTAAGAGCTAGTCAAATTCTCACTGAGCTCCAAATCAAACTACCCATCCCATCCAACAAAATCAAATGCCCTCCCCCTTGGTCGATCAAGATTCCCTACACTGACATCTCTCTGTGCATATATAACAAATTAGAAACACCCCATACCCTGATAAGAAAAGCATTTGCTTCTCAACTTGCCAAATATCCAGAATATTGCCTCGCATATACAGACGCATCAAAAACCACGGACGGCGTAGGTGCAGCAGTAAACATACAAAACAGCACACTACAATTTAAGCTACCTGAAGCAAGCAGCGGATACACTGGAGAACTATACGCCATTCTGCAAGCACTCATTCATATAAAAATAAAAAATATTCCAAGATCCCTCATAATAACAGACTCGCTTAGCTCAATCCACACTATAAATCAACTTTATCCCACACATCCAGTAGCACTCCAAATTAAAGCCGAACTGTCACACATTGAAAAAACAAATTTCATCGTGGAAATACTTTGGATTCCTTCCCATATCGGGATAAAAGGAAATGACGAGGTCGATCGTAATGCGCGAGAAGCAATAACTAGTGAAACCGCGAGTGAAGTGCAAACGGTAGTGAACGTCGACATAAAACCGCTACTTAAAGAAAAAGTGCAACAATTGTGGCAAAATGAGTGGCAAATATCCCAATCTAAACTACGCGATGTGAAACCGGAAGTGAAACCTTGGTCACAATTAATAAACAATAGATCACTACAAGTTATCTTAACTAGGCTACGGATAGGACACACTAGACTTACCCATAGTTATATATTTAGTAAAAGTGAACCCCCTCAGTGCGAAATATGCAACATTCAGATAACTGTAAAACATTTACTAATCGAATGCCCAAAGTTTGAACAATCAAGACAAGACAATAACATAAACGACACACTAGAACTTATACTTGGTGAAAAATCTAATCACGAAAATCTTTTTAAATATATCAAAGAAATCAACATACTTACAAAATTATAAGAAATTTTTGTGTATATTTATATATGTATTCATTTATCTCGCTAATTACCCCAGAGGTAGATGTAAATAAAAAAAAAATTTTTAGAACATACATTTTTTCACAGATTTGTCAATCTTTCAAATAAAGAAGTTCAATTATTACAAAAAGGTTTCAAACATAATATTCAACCCACATGTTCATTTGATAACTTCAATAAACTAGGTATAGGCGACTGAATTTAAGATCGCAGCGCCAAAACGGTCGAGAACGGAACTAAATGAAAGTACATTGTCTTGTTATTGTTCTATTGTTTATGTGTAAATTATCCATTCTTTGGTGGTTATTCAAGCAAAGCAGACTGCAATTTTGGCTCTATTTTTTTATTCCAGTGAATTACAAATGCCTTTTCAGCCGATATTCGTTCGATAAGGTATGTTTCATTGCCTGTAATAGGTATAATTTAGTGATTTTAGTAACCATATTTTGAGGTTATTTTTTTCGCAAATTAAGTAGTCAAGGAATAATTGTTGAAAAACTGTTTTTTCTTTCAGTGTTATCAATATGAGATTGAGAATATATGAGATATATTGGGGGCACGCATTCATCCAGATGTGTATATGAAGGAGAAGAAGTCCTCAATGCTGGGCATGTAATCCTGTGTGGGAAACTCAACTCTTCCACATCGGAGAAATTGAATTTGTGTGCCCTATGTCTCCAAACTAGTGCACTAACTTTCGATCCTCATCAAATAAAAGGAATACTAGCTTTGGATGGAAATGGGCACGTCCAAATCAAAGAAATGTCCTGCTCCTGTAAGGCTGGTAACAGTGGCAGATGTAAACACATTTCAGCTGTTCTGATCAAGTGTTCAAGGTGTGTGATGTTATTGTGTACGAAAGTATGGTGATACTAGGCTAATACTGACTCATATTTTTAATATAACTCACTGATTTTATGTTTTTATGAATGTTTATTTTGTTTCAGGAGCGATCTCCAAGAATTGGAGTTGATTTGTCAGACAGACCTCAAATGTGTTTGGAATAGGCAAAAACATACCACAAGGGAAAAATATCGAGCTGTTCCTATAAAAAATATGCCATGTTTCACAAAGAAAGTTGAGGAACATGTGAACATATCATTTGATGAAAAAGGGGATGTCCGCAAGGGGGTGTTCTTTCGCCCACATTGTGGAACCTAGTCATTGACGAGCTAATAACCCTTTTAAACGGTGAGGGCTTTCTAACGATTGGGTATGCCGATGATATCGTTGGCCTTTGTTGGAAGGCACATTACCGTTCTCAGGGACCTCATGCAAAGGGCTCTGAATAGGGTACATGGGTGGTGTAACGAACACGGACTTGCAGTTAATCCTGCCAAGGCTGAGATAGTTGCTTTCACCAAAAAGAGAGGTATAAGACCTGAGGGTCTAAATCTTGATGGAGTACCACTGCCGGTGGTTGAACAGGTGAAGTATCTAGGAGTGATCCTTGATAAATCACTGACATGGAAGGCTCATCTTGATAGTCGCCTGAGCAAGGTGACAAACACGTATTGGGCCTGTAGGAGAGCCATTGGTCCGAGGTGGGGACTGACCCCCAAAACGATCATATGGTTCTATAGAGTTATTATGCTGCCTATGCTCACATATGCGGCTCTGGTCTGGTGGCCGAGGGTAACCTTGGTCACGGCTAGATCGCAACTGACACGCCTTCAAAGGGTGGTCAGTTTGGGTGCAACTGGCTGCATGAAGACTACACCAACTGCTGCGATGGAAGTGATCCTTGGTCTTCGGCCTCTTCACCATGTGATCGAGGCTGAGGCGGGGAGTGCTTTCCTGCGCATGAAGCGTCTGGGATACGTGCGAAGAGGGGAAGAGTGCAGACACGTCAAGAGGCTCCGGCTCCTGGAAGATATTCCAGTTCTGGCTCGAGAGTCTGACGAATGCTTGCGCAAGTACTACTTCGCAACCCCATACAGGGCTATGATCCGGGACAGAGAATCCTGGGATAAAGAGACGAATACACAGCCTCATGGGACTGTCTGGTTCACAGATGGCTCATGCTCTGGTGACAGAGCAGCGGCTGGAATTTACTCTAGGAACCCAAGGACACAAATCTGTATACCATTGGGTGATGGTGTATCTGCATATCAGGCCGAGATATACGCTATCTTGGAATGTGCGCAGATAAACCTAGACAGAGGTTATGTGGATCGACGCATAACCATATACACCGACAGTCAGGCAGCAATTGAAGCCCTGAGTGGATATACCATCAACTCGAGACTTGCTGACGAATGTCGAGAACGACTTGCTGATCTTGCAAGTCAGAACGCAGTGCGGCTAGAATGGATTCCAGCCCACTCTGGTTTTGAAGGCAACGAAATGGCGGATGCACTGGCTGCGGAAGGGGCAGCAGCTCCTTTCTGCGGCCCGGGCCCGACCCTCGGCCTAACAAAACAAACGATACGCAAGGAGACGAGGAAGTGGCTGAGGAACCAACACCTCGCTCATTGGAATGCCCTGCAGGGTCCTAGACAATCCAAACTCCTACTGAAGGGATGGACTGATGGACACGCTGGGGCAGCTATTGAACTACCAAGGAGTAGGTTGAGGAAGATAGCAGGACTCCTAACAGGGCACTGCTGTATGAGGAAGCACCTCTACAATCTAGGAGTAGAGGAAAGTTTCCTATGTAGGGGTTGCGGCATGACTGATGAAACGTCAGTTCATGTTCTCTTAGAGTGTCCACACTGGGCTGTATTACGCAGGCGAATCTTCGGAGTCACTGTCATGGCTCCTGGGGTCACAATCATGCATCTACTGAAAAAGGTTGTGGCCTTTATTGAAGGGCTCGGCTTCATGGATGACTAGGTAGCAGGAATGGCACAATGGGCCCGCCAGTGGCCTCAGTGCCGGTACCGTGACTTTAGTTTGGCTAGGTCAAGGCTCGCCTGCACATTCTGTAGTAGTAGTAGTAGATGAAAAAAAAATGTTGAATTTTTTAATTGCTAAACTGCCAAATTCAGCAATATCGAAACATAGGTATATTGAAACCTTACAATTTTAGTCATACAGCAAAATAATTGATATACCACAAATTCATTCATTTAAATATTTTTTGTTCATCAGTGTAGGAAGAAGAAGTGTTAACGAACAGGTTGAGATGAACCTCAGTGGAGTAGAACAATCTGCACTTCACTTCACTGCAATTCTTGACCATTCATGCCAGTCAGTTTTGATGATGGAATTACATTCCATCGAAGTCGAGAATGATAAAGATTGTTGCAAAGAATATTGTACTGAGACTTATGATCTTACATCAGACAATGTAGTAATTGCAATAATTCAGCAATCAAAAGAATGGCATCAACAAAGGCAGTTTCGAGTGACAGGTTCTCGAATTTATGAAATATTCACCTATTCTGGAGGAGACTGGGAAACAAAGTCACTCAAATATTTCTTTCCGAAATCATTCACAAATAAATTTGTAAAGCATGGAATTAAATATGCAAGTGAGGCACAGGACAAATTCATTGCTACATCTGGTCTGGAGGTGATAGAATGTGGCATGGTTTTATCACATTCAAATCCATGGCTTGGTTATTCCCCAGATGGTGTAATAGTGGAGAAGGGAAAACCAATAGCTTTATTGGAAATTAAATGCTTATATGAAGGTATGTTTCCCTACGTATTATATGAACATAACAATAATTAGTATTAGTATGGTGAATATTTTCTAAGGGAAAATCACAAATATAATGGGCAAATCCAACTAGGAATGGGTTTACTTAATGTGAATAGAACCGAATACGGCAACATAGGCACTTGGGTTTCTGAATTGGAATTTCAGTACAATCTAATACCACCCTTACAAATTCAAAACATTCAAAACACTTTGGTAAATTTTTTTTATCTCAATGGAGTCTGGGAATATTATTGTCACACTCAAAACCTTACTTAAAATTGGTAGCATTTCAAAAATATACCTCTTACAAAGTTCATGAGATATTCCAAATAATACAGACAATGTAGCATAAGTCATATCACATTTCAGTTTGACTAATAATAGAACTATGCGCACTTTTATACTTAATCTATGAGATCTCTGATCACTATACACTAGTTGCACTGCTTCAACTAATGTTTCCAACATCACTTCACTACTAAGTCCTGTGAAGCTATTGAGGGCCATATCAGTTGCAAAAATGTCACATAAGGTATAAATTTTTGGCGTATTTACTTGGACTCCTGTGTCCCGGGAAGTTGTAGGAGGTACCTGTTGCAACTGCTGTGCTTCAATAACCTCAGACTGTTCGGGCTCCTGAGTTTCAAGAAATTCATTTTATTGAATAGACTGTTTTGGCTCCTCAGTTTCGCAATCAGACATTTCAGGAATATTTTCCTTTAAAGCATTCTTTTTTCCAATTCTCTCACGTCTACCCACTTCTATTTTACTGGTAGATTGCTCAGCTTCATATTTTTGAAGAGGAAGTTTTTGAGAAGGAACTGCAATCTTCTTTAGATTCCTTCTTTTGGAACAATTTGCCCCTGAAAATGAAATGTTTATTATGAAACTAGTATTTAAAAAAAGCTATATAATTTACCTCGATAGGAATAATCATTGTCTGTGAAATGCAGTGAACAAACTTTCATGTATTTGGACACTGGTTTGCCAATTTTTAGTTTCAAAATCCAAGCTTTTTGTCTGTCAATCATGACTCTGTTTCCCAATTTGGTCTCCATCCAAACACGCTCTTTGCCTGCTTCAGGAAATAAATGGAAACTCAATTTAGGGTTTCTTTTGGCCCAAGAAGTACACTGAGGAACTGAACAATAATGATTCGACATATTCAAACGGTTTTTATGCAGATACAATCACAAATACCACTAAACTTTGAATCAAGCACATGTAAACTATATGCAAACACAAATGTAAACAAACTTCTGATGTACTTTCATGTAGTTACATTGAATTGACATTGACGCCCTCTTGCGGAGGGCGTCGCGCTTATATTGAATTGCCTATAGAAACAGAAATCAATTTGTATAATTTTCAAAATAACTCTAATCTAAAACATAAAGCTTCTGATATTATTAAAAAAGAATTTTTCAAATATAACAAACCCAATTTTGAGTTATCAGTTGTCAAGACAATTCAACAAAAATCAAATTCAAATAAACTAATTTTTACTAAAGCAGATAAAGGAAATACAGTTCTAGTATTACCTAAAGAAGATTATATATCGAAGACTAACAATTTCATACAGGCTGGAAATTTTGAGATTCTCAAAAAAGATCCTGCTATTAAATTTCAGAAGGAAATAAAATTAGCGGTAAATAACTCCAAATCGATAATAAGCGACAAAGAAAAACACAAATTATTTTTACCAAATCCACAACACCCTGAACTCTATTCATTAATCAAACTTCATAAAGAAGAGTACCCAATTAGACCGGTTGTTTCTTTTTTCACAGCACCGTCATTTAAAATCTCAAAATTTCTAATAGATATAATTTCCAAATATTGTTCATTCAAACCTCAATTTTCAATTAAAAACTCAACAGAACTAATTATAAATAATATTCAAGATATAAAACTAACTCACTTGTCTAAATTCATATCTTTCGATGTAACAAATCTATTCCCTAGTATACCTCCTGATGAAACTATCACTCTTGTTGATAACTTGCTCACTTACAATAATACTAATCCCATAATTCAATCTGATATTATAAATTTATTAAGAGTTTGTTTAAATCAAAATAATTTTCATTTCAACGGAAAGGTTTATAGTAGTAAAGAGGGTTTGATTATGGGCAACCCTCTCAGTCCCCTATTATCAGAAATTTTCAAGGATAATATAGAAAAGATAATTCATAAACACCCCCTTAGTGAAAAATTTGTTTACTGGCACCGATATGTAGATGACATTTTAGCCTGCTTCACTGGTACTACGAGACAATTAGATAACTTCATTACTCACATTAACTCAATACATAAAAATATCAAATTTACAGTAGAAATTGAACAAAATAAGTCCATAAACTTTCTAGATCTTACAATTTCAAATATAAACAATAGACATGACTTTTCTATATTTCACAAACCATCACATACAGACATTAAAATTCATAATAGTTCAGTCCACCCAATCAGTCATAAATTAGCAGCTTTCAATAGTATGATACATGATACATTAACAGTTCCATTGAATATTGACAATTACAATAAAGAACTAAATATAATAAAGCAAATAGCGGTTAATAATAATTACGATCCAGATTTAATTGACATCATAAATAAAAAGATACGAAAACATACTCTAGAACAAGTATTTCCTTCTGATAAAAATAAAAAAAACCAATTTAAAAGCTTAACTTACTTTGGAATACCATCCTTTTAAAAATAAAATCATTTTTAGAAACTTTAGACTTGAACATTTGCTTCAAAAACTGACAACAATTTATCCAAATTCATTAAAAACAACAAATCCAAATCTTCAAAACTAAATAAATCAGGAGTTTTTATAAATTAAAATTTGGTAATGACGACTGTGATAAAATTTATATAGGTAGAACTTTTAGGAATTTTAAAACTAGAATTTCAGAACACAAACGTAGTTATGACAATCAAAAATTAGATTCCAACTATTCAAATCATTTATTAGCAAACCAACACTCTTTCGATTCAAATTTTGAAATTTTGCATATAGAAACTAAATCCTTCAAATTAAATCTTTTTTAGAAGCCCTAGAGATAAATAAAAACAAATATTCAGATAATCTTCTTAACGACCAACTTGATATTAACAATTCTCCATTATTAAACCTTTTTACCTAGAAAGATTCCTGTAGGATGGTTGTGAATGAGTTTCCAGGTAAACTTGTTAAATATTTTAGTTAAAATCCCATATTTAGACAAATTCATTTCATTTCCTGTCAATAGATTATAATTTTATTGTTATACTGTATTTGAAAATCAAGAGAGAGTAAATTCCCAGAAATGTTTTGCAGTTATCAGTGTTAAAGGCAGAAAACCATAGACGTGCGTTTTCAAAATTAAATTAATATGGAAATGGAAATATTTAATTTGTTTTAGTTATTTATACCTAGATTACCAATTTTAGATAGATAAACATAATTCGTAAGTAGTAATTTAATTTGGGTAAAATGAAGAAAAAGTCAATATTATTTTAGGCATATGTTTATTTACAAAATATGTATATAATATGTACAGATAATTACAATTATTTATAAATTAATATGAGGAGCTAAAAAAACAATTAAGTAGGTATATGAGAAAAAAAACCAACTGCAAGGATAAAATTTGACGAGCCACATGCAAAAAATACGACAATATTAAATCTTAAAAAATAAAAATCTAAAAATAAAATTAAAGTACGTAAATTAATAATTTTAAAGTTATGGTTCCTCGCAATCTGTGTCAGAAGATTCACCATA
>CAJUYG010005312.1:256-11592 GCA_910591675.1 Galerucella calmariensis | reverse complement strand
TTTATTGATCTTTTGAGAGAGTGTATCCAAAATTTCAAGTCAATATAAAAATTAATATAGACGGTACGATTTTTCGAGTTCGTACATGTCGTTTTTGTATAAAATTCCCCCTATCATCTAAGTCCAAAAATTTTCAAAATCCAAACTAGAAGGTTTTTTACACTTTTATATGTCAAAACCTACTAATCTGACCTTGTAGATCACGAATTTTACAATAAAAAAGTGTAAAAATTTCAATTTTTCAAATTTTCGAGTCTTACACTTTCACTTTTACACTTACACTTTTTCAATAACATTCTTGAAAATGAATAAATTCCCTTTCCCCCCTCCTTTCCGTAAATACTTAGATACTCAGCTTTAAGATAATTCTACATGTTCATTGTCCTGTCCATTCTTTCATCACAATTGTGTTACATTATTATTGTTATTGTTATTATTGTATTGTATTGTATTATTATTGTTATTATTGTATCTATTTTACTTTAAATGTCTTCTTTGTACTTGAAACAAGTGTTCAATCACTTCTCAAGATTTCTTTGTTCACATGGTATTCTTAGTTTCCTATTGTATTGAATTGTATTGCATTACTGTATTATTGAAAATGTGAATAAACTACTACTACTACATACTCTCGTATCCAAAATATTGTACATATGATAGTGTTGATTTTTTTTCATTATTTATTGATCTTTTGAGAGAGTGTATCCAAAATTTCAAATCAATATTCCAATTATTATTGTCTGTACGATTTTTCGAGTCCGTACATGTCTTTTTTGTATGAAATTCCCCCAATCATCTATAAGTACAGAATTTTCAGAATTTTTTATACAAAAGCAAAATTATTATATACGAAGAAATAAGGGTAAATGGGATGTTCAAAGCTAGCGAGACTATAAAGCATAGGTTCCCAAACTTTTTTTGTCTACTGCCCACTTTAAGAATAAATTATTTTTTAACGCCCCCCTTTTTAAACATACTTGAAAACCGTTAAGTACTTATAACTGATTATTGAAACGCAACTTTATAGTATTCGGACAAAGTATCTTTTATTGAAAATAAAACAAACATAATCAATTCTTATATAAAAACTAATGTGAAGGTTGAATCTGATGCTGTTCAATAAGTTTGTTGATATCAGGTTCCAATTTACTCAAAAATGTTTGGAATGTTTAGAAGAGTAAATGAGTAGAATGTATGTTTTTGTTTCTTTTTTTATATATTTTATCACATAATTTATGTTTTTAAGTTTTTATATTTTACCAGAAACATTTTATTATTAATAAAATGAATTTTAAAAAAATTCGTGCATAATATTTTCTTATTAGGGCCCTTGTTTTAAATTATTCTGTGTGTAACATAATTTTCTGAAAAATCCGATAATTTTATCAACGCTGCTCGATAATTTTTTACCTCACGTCTGGCAGCACTGAGCAGCACGCACCAACAGGAATAAGACAAACGTGCATAAACTCATTTATCTCATTCGACGCCCAATCGTACTCGACAAGCAAGAACAAGTATTATAGAACCAGCCGATTGATACAGGAATGTACAAATCGGATTATTTAACAAAAACTTGTTAAAACATGATTGCCCGCGGTCTATTATATCGAACCGAGTTTGAGCTATATCTTAATTAATATTAGTTGATGTTCACAAGATGTAGTAGAGAGTCCAGTGCTCAGTCGGTGTCTAAGAGTCTTCCTAGCTAAGTAGATGAAATTATAAATCGACCCCAAAGCCCTACACAACGCCCCCTTTTTTTCTGGGTCTCTTACCGCCCCCCTTTAGGCCTGCAGCGCCCACAAGGGGGCGTTATCGCCCACGTTGGGAAAGACTAGTAAAGTGACAAGTTTATTCCTATAAACGCATATTATACAAACTTTTAATTTATTTACAAATAAATTATACCTTTTAAAAATATTTTGCACCAATGCTGTTTGAAATAACACATTTCCTATTGACCCTTTCGATTTTTTTCATATAAAAAAATCCCACGATTCACATATTTAAACAAAAACGTTCAAACTCGTACGTTTTTATATCAACAACTGAACAAACGTTTGAATGAACCGTTACGCATATGGACGTAGCAAGAGGAAGCTTGTTAAAAACGTGTTAGTGCATCAAATTTTACAATATTAAAATATTCATTTCCTCAGTCGCGCTGGGACACACCGACAGTGTAAAATAGTAATTAATACAAGCGGCATTCAAAGCACATTATAGCGTAACACGCAGTCTACCAAGAGCAGCTTACATTATGAAAATTATTCAATTAATTGTAGATTTTATCAATTCTGTAATGTCATGGTTATCGGACAAGTGGTCACGAAGAATGTGTCGTTTCGTAAATCACCATATAGCTTTGATTTTTATACAATATACCGGGTTGTCAAATCTTAGGATTGGATGTAATCTACATATGGAAGTTATGTACCGGGTGACCAACTAAGAACGGCCGTCGGCTATATCACAGGAGTGGCCTCGTGAAATGCCTGGAAATTATTTTCAGAATTGTAGGTCCACCGCTAGAGGGCGTATTTGACAGTTACATTTTTAAATGCAAATTTATTCCAAATTTACTGAATTAAGGAGCATATCAAATATCATAATCACATTCCTCGACAAATTCTGCATATTTTTAATATGACAGGTTTAAGTCTATCTTTTCAAATAAGGGATGGGGGAGAGTGGAAATCTTGTTACGAAAAAACTCTGTAATTCGGGTTCTACCTTACCGATTTTAATAAACTTGATGTTGTTTGAAAGAGCTTTTGTTGAACAAACGAAAATTTGTAAATATGAAGCAACCTGATTAATAACATAAATGCTAGAGGGTGCTGTTTTATTTTTGTTTAAAATTGTGTTTTCTCGTAACAATTTTAAATGGAAGCATACAAATTGAAGTAGATCTTGAAAAAGTAGACTAAATTGATAATAAAACACTGCAAACCGCAAGGCGATATCTCTTTCCTATCCTGAGATATCGTAAGAAACATGTAAATGGCGGGAATTGATCTTCCAACGTCTAGAAGGCAGGTGAAGTAAGTTGTGCTACATTTTTTCAATTAATAAGAATGTTAGATTTGTTTTCAAGTGATCAGATAGTAAATCAAAAGCATCAAATATCAATAAAAGCCGATATTTGTAAGTTCATTTATTTGGTCACCGAGGTATCCAGACCTAACTTGTTCAGATTTTTATTTGTGGGGGCAAGTTGAAGATCTCGTTTATGCCCGCAACAAGAGCTGACATGGTTGAAAAGATAGGACAGACCCATTCAGGCTAAATTTAATAATTTCTGATAACGCGAACCAGCCTTCTAGACGTTGGAAGAACAATTACAGCAATTTACCTGTTTCTTACGATATCTCTGGATAGAAAAGAGATATCGCCTTGCTGTTTGCAGCGTTTTATTACCAATTCAGTTTACTTTTTTGAGACCTACTTCAATTTAAAATTGTTACGAGAAAACACAATAATAAAAAAAATAAAACAGCGCCCTCTAGCATTTATGTTATTAATCAGATTGCTCCATATTCACAAATATTCGATTGTTCAACAAAAGCTCTTCCAAACAACATCAAATTTATTAAAATCGGTCAAGCAGAACCGGAATTACAGGCGTTTTTTCGTATCAAGGTTCCCACTCTCCCCCACCCCCTTATTTGAAAAGGTAGACTTAAACCTGTCACATTAAAAATATGCAGAATTTGTCGAGGAATGTGATTATGATATTTAATATGCTCCTCAATTAAGTACATTTTGAAAAATTTTGCATTTAAAAATTTAACTACGCCCTCTAGCGGTTTACCTACATTAAAAATATTGCCCGTTCAGAAGCACCTTAAAGGGAGTATTTGAAGTTAAAAAATGTAATTAAAAGGCATTGTATCGATCAAAAAATTCTGCTTATATCTGATATTACAAATTTTTGGTGTATCTACTCAAAGATGGGGTAGTATGAAACGTTCATAACTCTGGCTTTACTTAACTTTGTCAAATTGGTACATTTATGTAATTACATTCAAAATGACCGTACTATAAGATTACTCTCTCGTAAATAAAAATAGACTATAATTTTCCTCATTAAATCTTTTTTTATGGAGTTTTTTCAGTTCCGATTTTATCATCACATTTACCACCCCAACCTATCCAGGCGATTTTTCTTATTTTATTACCTTGATTGCCGCTTTTATTTCCTTTATTGCAAATTCGTTTCCTTTTTGATTTATCTTATTATCTTTAATTCAAAAGTAGGTGCGAGTGAAAATATCAAGAAACTTTTTCACAATCATATGTATTGAATAAACTTTTCATAATAATTATAAATAGAGGTTCCAATTTCTAAATCAATATTTGCAATATAATTTCCTTAAACCGAAATACTGTTACATATACTTTTTCTTCTTTTGAAAACTTTTAGGCTTTTCAATTTTCCATCTCGTATTTCGAAAATGGCGATCTAGAAAATGTCGTTGAAAAGATACATTGAATAAGATCAATTTCCTCTTTTCCATTCAAACGTCACTGGTACATCTACAGGAAAGTCATTTTTATTATGTCAAATAAATTTTTCAAGAATTAAACATTTCTTCAGTCATGTTTTTAACTTGACATGAATAATATATTTATACAATTCACGATGAGATATTTGATCACATGGATTTGTTGGTTTTTCACCTCGTGTTTACTTTCTGCAAAAAAAGTTTTAGTCAAAATGAGTGGGAAGGATAATACTGAAAATGGTGAATTTTTTTATTTATATCAGTCATATTTTCATTTTATTTCTGTTGACCGTAAAAATAATGATGAATCAACTGTAAGTAGTGATGTATGTATGTGTGTATTTTGGGGTGACATTCACTGAGACCTAAAAGATCTATTGCGCACCCTCACTTCTACTTTTAGTTTCTGAGGAGAATCTCAGAAACTAGTAGCTTTTTCAGTCCTATTTCCTGGAGGAATTTTAGATGTCTGCAGGCTTCAACTGTTCCTCTTCTATCCAGTAATCTCCCAGGTGCTGTGCTCTAGGATTCTGAAGTGCTGTGCATTTGTAAAGTATGTGGATAAAGGTTTCTTCTTCCATGCCACAAGATCTGCATGCTTCTTCCTCCACTATTTTGAGCTTTTTCAGGTGCCCATTCAGGCGACAATGTCCCGTTAGGATCCCTGTTAAAACTCTTAGCGCAGTTTTACTTTCACTTATGCATTCATTTGATCTCAACAGGTTGTAGTCACCTAGAAGAGTCTTCAATTATATAAGCCCTACTAGATCTTTCCAATGGTCTTATCTTTTCTTTATCTCGGCTTTACGTATTTCTTCCAATATTACATTGGAGTTGATTCCGCAAAAAGGTTCAGACCCTCAGAAAGGTATTTCAGTCCCCCTCTTTGCTAGTTCATCTGCTATTTCATTCCCTTCTATTGCAGTGTATCCTGGAATCCATAGTAAGGTTATTGTTCTCGCCTAGTTCATTGAGTTTGTCTTGGCATTCCCACACCATTTTAGAACTGATTACACAAGAGCTCAGTGCTTTAATAGCTGCTTGACTATCCGACATCATGATAATCCTTGGTCTTCTGTATCCCTTATCAATATTGAACTGGGCGCACTTTCTTATGGCGTGGATTTCCGCTTGAAAGATACTTGGGGTTTTTCCCAAGCTTTCAGTGTGTTTGGTTCCTGGCTCGAACACTCCTATCCCAGTTCCTTCTATTGCTTTTGAGTCGTCTGTGTATCATTGAATGGCATTCTCTCCAAGTCTGGTAATGGTATTTGGATTCCATTCCTTCTTGTTGCTTAATTAATGGATGGAATCGTTGAAATATTTTCTTTACGAATTGCCTCATCCAGAAAACTTATCCAATCTTGTATTTTATCCTCAGATACAATGTGTATCTTTTGACTACACGCAACATCTTGTTTTGGACATCAACGGAGGGTCGAAGTCATCAATCACTGATGTCTCGAATTACAGCAAATTGCAAGTCTGGTATTTGGATCCCATTCCTATATATATATAGTGATACTATACAAATGAAAAGTTTGGGTTTTCGAAGAATAATCTAAACCGACGTTGTGTGTTTCCAAAAAGATGGAGAAGCAATTTTGTCTTGAAATCTGGTCATGCAGCAAACTCATGTGCAAGATTAAATAAAGATCCTCCACGAAGGCACATCCTGGAAAATAATTGAGTTTTACAGCAAGAAAATTTTTTGAACCATCCTCCATACAGTCCCGACCTAAGGCTTAACTCAGACGGACCATAGTGACGTGTCACGACAACTTCATTTTGCTAGTGGTCGAAGGTCGTGGTTATATTAAAAATGCAATATAATTAAAGCACTACTCAGACGAACGACTTCTTGTAGTTGATCTTAGCGACGGTCACTACCTGTGGACGGTAACACCCTCAAAATTGTCGTTGTTAGTGGTTCAATGCAAAATACATGGACGACAGACCACCTTCGCAATACTACAACTGACCACTCCTCGTTTCTCCATACTGAAACTGATGAACACTACCGAACACCATTGTCGTTAATTGAAGTCGTCTTCAATGACAGATGACGACAACAAAAACACAAACTAAATGTGATCCGTTTCAGTTTAGCCATAACCACATTTATGAAGTTGACGTGACGCGTTGCTGTAGACCGTCTGACGTTAGCCTTAGTCCTAACGACTTTTTCACTCTTTCAAACATTGAGGATGAACTGCGTGGTCAAATTTTCCAGTCCCTAGAAGATGCAGTCAACGACTCTATTTTAAATGTACCAACAAGCGTTTTACAACAAAGTCTCTTAATAAAAGTTTATTCGAAAAGTTTATACCCGAATGGGGAACTTTGATATCTCGTAAACCTGTTATTCGTTCCCCAAGGGACGTTCTTTTTATGGGAACATTTAAATTATGGACAGGTGACAAGTTAACGACTTTGTAATAGCGTCCGACGTTAAATTGATCAATAAAAAGTTGGAATTTAATTGGTTTTACCTCTTTAATGGGGATTTTATAACAAAGGACAGTTTATTTGGTTTTTTACGGTTAATGAACATCATGGTAAATGCATGGAAGTTAATTTGTGTGATGGATAATGTAGAAATTAGAAAAAACAGATGGAGAAATGGGAAATTAAATATTTAATAAAACTTTTCTTCAGGATACGACTATATTACACATTATTTGTCAATGAAAATTTTAAAAATTATAACAAAATGAAAATTGTAATATGGAAAAACCAATAAATATTTGGTATAAGACTATTGTTTGATTCACTCATCAGTGTACTATTCTACAATATTTAAGAAAAAACATTTAACACGTTCAAGTCATTTTAAAACTTATGCCACCTACGCCTATGGTAAAATGAATCATAAAGCGATCCGTTCAAGGTCATCAAAAGTTCTGGCAATTTATGAATGAAATTTATAAGTTATACTACTGGTTCGTTTCTATACTGTGATTCTAGGTTGAAGTATTTTATGATTTAGATGATCTTGAAGAACGCATTTGTGAAGCATGTCGTAGCGTTACTGTATGTATATGTATATGATTCAGAAAGCACTTAACACGTTTTGCAGCTTGTATGGATTCTGCAGGAAATAATTTTGAGCATTTGTTTTAATTTTTTGTTCGTTCTTTGAATTGCATCAGAGGTATTTTAGTTGAAATTCATACTTCATGGAATATTGATGCATTTGTTATTATTAATTGAAAAAAATATCGTTGTATTCCAAATAGAATAACACGCAATTTCCAATGACAATAAACAGGGGGTGCTATTTAAAAATAAAAAGTGAGGGCTGTCGAATGTAAGAAATTTTTCTATAAGCCATTAGGAGGGTACTTTGATGCCATTCAATGCAGTTTATTAATTATCTTGTCAAATAAGCGAGATATTATCTGTATACAATAATTTGTGATACCCGGTATTTGGGGTTGTAAATATTATGTCTTAATGCGATTATTGTTACGTTTTTCAAACAGATTGGTTAATTTAATGAATAAAGGAAAGGAAAATTATTGAAAAAGGTGTACAGCAAACACTATTGAAAAAATTTCTCCAGGAAGAAATTGGATTTAATGCCCGAGACATCAAAAAGTGAATAAATTGAACAAAAATCAAAAATCTGTAAAGCTGCATCAACATTTTGACATTTTTGGAACTTTAGTTCTTTACGCCAGGTTATGTTTGAGCGACCAGGGGTCGCGACGCAAAAGATCTGACCGTTACGCGTTACGTTACGCTACGTTATGTTACATTGCTTCGTTATGTGCCTTGCTTTTGCGTGCTTGTGCCTCCTTAGTCTCTCTCTCGTTTACGAAGCAGCGATTCATAATAATAAATATGCTCCTACCCGGATTCGAACCCGGGCCGCCCGCGTGCAATGCGAGCATTCTAACCACTGAACCACCGATGCTACACCTATTGGAATTCTATGCAAAGCTGGTATTCGCAGTGCTAGTGATCTACTTGAATTTGTTCGGATTAATTTTTACTATTATTTCCATAATTTTTTTTGCGCGATTAAGGGGTCTAGCTACTTTTCGAAATACAGGGTGTTGAACTTTTGAAAACTTGAATGTTTTAATTCGATAACTTTAAAATGGATGGATAAATTGATTTGATATTTGGCAGGTAGTTTTTAAATGTAAAAGGGCATATTTTGAAAGAAATTGTAGTTTGTGCAACTAGTGTGGATATGATGGCCGACGCCGTAGGCGGAGTGCTCAATCGTTCAAGTGCGATATGGACAATCCACACGAGTCGAGCAGCATATTTTTTCTACGACCCACTTAGGAAAAAGTCTAGAAAATTGAAATTTCTATAAACTGTAATATAAATTCAAATTAAAAATTTAACAATTCAATTTTATGTTTCCACCAATTTTGTGGTAAACGAATGTCCAATTTGTATAGTGATACGGTTTCCTTTTTTAAATATACGATGCTGTTATAAGTAGATGTTGCCAGTCGGACTCCCTCATGGAGGGTACCGTACCATTATCTATAATAATGAATATTCTGCTAAATATTTCAAACGTCTACCTGTTGTCGTTACTAATATCAAGCAGAATGATTATTTAAAAATAAAATTAACAATAAAAAAAATTCCTCGCGGGGAATCGAACCCGGGTTTACCGCGTGAGAGTCTGGTGTGCTTACTACTCAACCACCAAAGAATATGTAAATTGTTTATCAATAACGTCAGATGTATTACATAACTTTTGCTTAAAAGGAACTAAAGTTCCTACCGTGTGTCCCGCGACACGTTCTACCTTTTTTTTGTTCGCTCATTATAACACGGTTCCGATCAAAATGTCTAAACGACCAACGAGCCGTAGTATTTTTGACACACTTTTAAACTGTCATTATTCGCGTAAATTATTTATTTCTAGTTGAATTTTTCATTTTTCTGTGGACAGCGACAAAATGAAAAGTGTGTTTTACCGAACCGGATTTCTAATGCCGCATTGTTTGGCATCTGAAAAGATCTGCCTCATGAAAACATTAATCAGAACAATAATAAAGATATATACGGGTGTTGGTTTGATAAATTGAAGTTGTTCGATCCGATTCAACAACGTCGAATAAATATTAGAGGGCATGTCCAATTGTTGCATATTTCATGTAAGTATAGATGGAGAAAAATGGATTGCACTTCATGGCTTTTAATAAAGATGAATGGTTTTTATATGTAAAAAAGAGGTTTTAGTTGAAATTTATTGATGCACAATTTTTGTTAAGCTCTGTACACTTTTTAAAACGATATCTGGACGTCCTGCTGGCTTTTTGGGATCTGATAAGGGTCAATTCCAAGGTCTGACACAATTATTAACTGTGAACTCCACGATAAAACACCTACTCACATAAGTACTCTGCTTCTGTAAGAACTTACAAGGACTAAGACGGAAGCACTTTGGAGTGGAAATAACACTACCATCTCAACTACTGATACAGATAAACTGGTGGCCCATATAGAAGACACGAAGCTTCTGAAATGGATGGAGGTAAATAACATGGGTAATGGAACAAAAATTCAGTTCAAGTGCCTGGGCTGTCAAGCCCAACCCAAACGTATGAATGAATTAATACCTGTGATGGACTGTTTTGGTGGGCAAAAACAGAGTTTCTAAAAGGGCAGTATTTGGAATATTCACTTGTACAGAGGATTGCTCGGGAGAATACCTATAGGCTAACTCATGTTAAATGTTCCAAGCCCAGCGATCTAACGGGACATCTAGGACATCTTGAGGTACTAAAGAGTTGTAGCAGAGGATGCTCTCGTACTTTATGTCAGCGAAACAGAATTTCGAATTCATCTCAGACGAGAGTTAGTGAGTGTAGTGTACATATCTGGAAATAATAGAAGCAATCAATAAAGATATCGATTCCGGAAACTTTCAGTGACATTTAGCAGCGGAGATATATCGGAAACGTTAATCCTTCTAACTCGAACGACCCATACTAGCAAATTAATCCTATAGCGTTTCCCTTGTAAATTGTTCGTAACAAATGGCTTACTAAACCTATAAAAAAAAGCAAACTCCACTTTTGTGAGTACATTAATTTTGAATAAGCTCTTCTTATCCGACAGTTTGTGCTCTTTTTGTTTGATAGATGTAAAGATAATTTTTGTTGCGTCTAGACAGGTTAGAGACGAATAAGAATATATTAAATTTGAAACTTCTTCAATATTTACTTTCAGGTAAAATATTAATTATTGAAGTTACACTGAATTTACGTTAAGTAGAGAGTCGTGGAGTGGATTGAATTATTATTCTTAGGACTGGAAGTATTTGGAGGATCAACATTAAAAGATCAGGGGAAAAGAAAGAAGGAAGAAAAAGGAGCAAATTGGAGGAGGAAGAGCAGTAGAATTAGAAGCAAGAGATGGAACAAGCGGAGCTGTAGAATGGAAATGAATATCAATTATCAAGAATCCAAAAAGCAGAAATAAAAAGAGGAGCTAGATCAAGGATCAAAAGGGAAAAAATAGAAAGAATGAAGAAGCAGTAAGTGGAAAGGATACTGTTAGTTACACAGCTGCAGAACTGCTCTACATTGTTATGTTATCGAAAAAGGGAAAATAAAAGGATTAGTAGCAAAATGAAGGATAAAAAGAGAGAGGAGAATAAGGAAAATCCAGCATTGAGAAGAGGAGTTGGGAGTAGTAGGAGCAACATCAAGGATCAAAAGCAGGGAAGACGCAATGAAAAAAAAAAGAAGCAAGATCAAGAATCAACAGCAACCGATATATATATATAAAGATAGATGATCAGAAGAGAGGAAAAAAGAAAGAAAACCAAATCATGATTCCAAGAAT
>CAJUYG010005311.1:0-14199 GCA_910591675.1 Galerucella calmariensis | reverse complement strand
ACTTGACTCGTCGTATAAATATACTAAACGAAAGTACTTTAACATTCATTCAATTCATTCATTCGATTTGATTCAATTCATTCTTATTCATTCTGATTGATTCTAAATTATTCTAAATGTAGTTTATTCATCGTAATCCTTTTTAATTAATATCCTAATTAGTACTAGTAATAAGTGAGTTAATGTATCATAGTAAAGTAAGGTAATAAAGAGAACATGTCCCAGTGATTCCAGTAGTTGTTTTATTCCTGTGAGATGACACACCAAGTGACCGGCAACACCACCTAGTCAGAGGCCCTTCCACACTTCTAATGCACCAAGTATCCATAGTAGGATACGCACATTACATTCTGTTGGTACTCAAGGTCAGGTCTAAAACCTCTTTCCTAACTACTATGACAAAACTAGGTTCTGTACCTCTATTGGCAATAAATAATCCTTACCTAAGTATGAATTCATAGAATGACTCACCTCTTTTGTTGATGTCCGTACTAGTCCATATGGTATGGTGGGCGTTGGCATCACATCCTACTATAAGCTGCATGTCCCTCTCTCGGCAATAGTCTACGGCAGCCCTTAATACCTGTGGAGGACATATTGGCTCGTCTCCTGGGCAGTAGGCGGAACAGACTACTACTCTCTTCATCCCACCCTGGTATGAAAGGACTCCTATAACAAAATCCCCGGAGCATAACCCCGGGATTAATACACAATTAACCCTTCCACTATGAATTATACATGCTCTTGGCCTTAATGCTGGCTTATGGTAGAGTAACGTACCTGTTTGTTGTTTGAGGCCTGCTATGGTCTTTCCATGTACCCAGGGTTCCTGCAGAAGGGCCACATATATGCCGGGGTTGTTAAAGTTATGAAAAATCAAATGATTCCATTGTATCACTCCAAAATGGATGAATGAATTATTTGACATTTGGAAGGTTGTTTTAATGGAAAAATATGTTTCAATTATTGATCCAGTGGTGTACATTTGGAAGAATACGCCACTTCTCCTCTTCAATTTTTCATCAAGTCTGCAACATCACTTTTCAATAATAAAATCACAAGTTCGGCAAATATTCTCAAGAGTCTCCTCCCAATGCTTTGGATGCATTGCTATTTCACAAATTAGTTTCTGTCACATATTCTAACCATTGGTAGATTGGTACCTATTTATATTATTTCATTATTAGGAAGTGATATTGCAGAATCGATGAAAACATTAAATATCTTAATAACTGCAAATTTTTGGATATGTGAAGGTTTTGCGTTTCTCACGTGAAAACCATCGAGGAATACGAATTGAAATGCAAATAGCTTGAAATGCCACTGGCGTAAGAGCTGGGAGGAGAAAAATGACATATCCTCTCAAATGTACACCACTGGATCAAGAATTAATACATGTTTTTCCATAAAAATATACCCTTCCACATTCAAAAACAGGCTGCCAAATGTCAAATTAATTTGAATAGATGTGGCTTCTACTGGATGTAGATCCATACTTTAAGATGGAATTTAAATTGGTTAATTTGTTAATTAGTTAAAATCTACGTTATAATGTAGATTTAAACAAATTAAATTGTTCCATTCCAGCATCAAATAAATGTATTCAACCATTTTGCAGTTATGAAATTAAAACCAAGTAACACATTCCATTTACCAAGCAAATAATGCTTGATCGAAGCATATAATTCAGAAAAAATGATAAAGTTTAGCATATTCTAAGCATTATTTTATAGAATTATTTCAGCCTTCCTTAAAAGACGTCTTATCTTTTTAAGACTAAATATTGCAACCAAGTAGCAATGATTGCTAGTAAGTCATGAAAAGTAGCCAAAAAATAAAGATAATGACTTCAAAAAATGTCAAAAAAATGAATAGCCAAATTGGAATTTAGTGTGGTCATAAAATGCCTCTAAGTGCTTTAATTAGTGCTATTTATTAGCAATACTTTAAAGTTTTGTATTGAAATTAATTTGGACTTTAAATGGAAATTAATTCCAGAAAAAATCCACAGTTTTCCTAACCTCAATGTGATTGTGAATTTCAATTCAGTTGAAAGATTTCATGATTTTCCAGAAATCATTATAGAACATGGAGGAGAAGTTTGGAATAAAAATTAATGGAAAATCACAAAACTACGGAAATTTGGACAAATAGGTGCGTACTACAGACGTGTACATAAAAGTAGTAACGCAGCTAAAAGTTACAACGAAATAACTATAGACACAGAAGATCACCTTCCTGGTTCTTGGACCACGTCTCTCTATTGGCATTGTCGTGGGACTCTTTCTTAATAGGCTAATACCACTACGTCTTGGTGGAAAATTTGTTGTTGTTGCTGTTGTTCCCATCCCATGCCCTAGGAGCAACACACAAAATTTTCTCTCCACTTTCTAAGGTCTCAATAACTTCAAAGGTGTTCATTTTCTATTACGAAATAATTATAAAATATGACCTATAAAACAATATATTACTTAAAACATAACCTAACAATAATCTTCTTTTTCTCCAACTTTATAATTCTGGAAGCTTCCACATAGCAATACAAACAGCTATCTAGTTTTTAATTCCATGAAGCTTAGTATTGGCATAGAAAAATGCTTATTGAATACAATAAAGACATGGCCGAACCGTTTGCTCACGATGATGAGCAATGTTGCCATAGTTTTTATATTTATATATTGATAGGTATATGATACTATTTTTATATATATAGAATATGCAAATAATCTGGTTCAAAACATTATTTGTTTTCAAACTGGGATACAAATTTCTGAAAATCTGGGAAAGATAAATCAATTTAATCAATCCCATAATTATAATATTATCAATCAATCCAACTAAAAATACTATGGAAAACTTTAATTTCAATTGGATGTATTTAATTCATTGATAGGTATAAAAATTGAATATGACAACACCGTAATATATAATGAAATAATTTAATGTATAAAGTATATTTCGCTCACAGTTATCACTGGCCCCTCTGTTTTCAGGAAGTATTTCATTCACATTTTACAGAAAAGTGAGGTTTGCAGAGATTTCTCATGCCATCACAGTTAACGATGTTTGTTTTTTTGAACACTTACATAACAGTTGGCAAAAATTTCCAAAATCAATCTAACTAATATTTATTCAAAACAAAACTTCATTACATTCTCACGAGAAATGTTTAACTGCGCATGATCATTCAAAGCGTTGGAAGCCATATCTGAACTAAACGACTGCTTCTTTATATCGCTTTGTCAGCCAATTTTGGCTATCAAATCTAATAAAATGCTCTTTTGGTGCCAATTTATGACTATTTAGGCCTACAGGTTGAATTGCTAATAAGCTTCTTTCAAATCTACTTTAAGGCCAAACCGCGCGCTTCCTTTAGGCAGCGATTACGTAATTAATGCTACATGTAGAAGCTTTAGTGGACGGTTTCAATTGTCTATTAGCTTAAAGTGTGACAGAAAAGTCGATTTCAAGTCTACTTCGATGCTTATTTTGTTACTTGGGAACATTCAACTTATCATATCAATCATATCAACCTATCAATTGTCCAATTTTACGAGAGGTATCTACATGCAAACGTTGTAAGTGTCATTTGAAAACACTCTGTATATCGGTATCATTGCGAGCTATGTGTTAATGAAAATATATCATGTTTAACCAAATGAAGTATGGAAATGAATCTGTATATTCAAGTTGTTTTCCAATTTAAATATTTGAAATGAGTGAGTCAATTTTCAAATGGTACAGTGTACAACTTGTGAGATAATGTATATCAGAAGTGTTTGGTGAAAGATGAATAATTATTGTCGTTGCTTATAATAACATATCCCATCCTGTAGATATTTATGAGATTTTAAAAAAACAGCACTAATTGACTAAACTGTGTCCTTAACTTTGGAAAAAAATATCTCGATCAATCATGAAGGAAACAACTAAGAAAAAAAATTCGGTCAGAGCTCCAAACTAATCCCGAGTGATTGTCTTCCGAGTCACAATTCCCACACTAAATTATTTTTCGTTTAGAACTTAAATGAATTATAGCCGCTGGATTATTCTCTCAAATAAATGATTTCTGGAAAATACTATTTCTAAGAGATTCGTGAGAAGAAATTTTCTATTGTATTATCAAGATATGGGCAATCAAAAAGCATTGTGCAAAGCGATTCGTACATTTTTCGGGGACCAAAAAAAATGTATGGATTAGACAGTTAAAGGCCACTCATTTACCCTTTTTATGGGGATAGCCCTTGATAAAATGTTGTTGGTAGCTTTTCCTGAGAATGAAAGAATCCTTCTCGACTGAAGTCGGTTAGAACACAAATGAGATAAAAAATTCGATCACTTGGCCGTGGTATGGAGATTTTCACGAATAATTTTATCCATTTTAAAAAGTTCCTATGCCTATGATGGAAGAGAGTTCTAACGAATGAATCAACAACTTCATCCCTACAAATTAACTTTTGTGCAGGAGTTAACAGAAGACGATCCAGATCGTAGAATGGATTTCTGCGAAAGATTGATGAATAAGCTGAACAGAAATGAGATAGCTCTTGGTACCATTCTTTTTTTTGTCGAATCAACATTAACATTGAATGGAGAGGTAAACCGACAGAACTGTAGATATTGGTCAGCAGAGAATCCTAATCGAATTCGTGAGAATTTTATTCCATAAGTGGTTTCCACACTGTATAAGTATTCTATTCTAGGTACAGAATTTAGTACTTTGATTATCCACCCTACTAGTTCACCAAGCGCATATTAGATCTTTGACATCCAAATATTTTTCCATTTTAACTACGTGCATCTCGTACGTTTCTCGACACTCACTTCTGTATATGCCAAACTGTACCTATTTTTTGGCACATAAGGTACATTTGCGCGAGCCGCGTGGCGAGAACACTCATCTCGAAACCGCTTAATTTTTTTCTATTGCATATTAATAACTCATCTTTTTTTAATTTTCTCAATTCCTAACTTCCTGCTACGTACTCAGAAATGGACAATTGAAAACTTCCTCACTTAACTTTTTCCATTGTACGTGAAAAATCAGGACTAGTTTCATTGTCTCCGGAATTATTCGGAGAATACGTCATTAAAAAGTCGTGGAAAATTATCAATTCATCGCCTAGAAACCGCGAAATTATCGTCCAAAATCCTAAAATAGTTTTTTCCGCATTTTAGGTTCAAAAGTCAATTTTGACCATGCTTGCCAAATTTTTGAGAAAAATAAATGTAATATTCGTATTCAGCACCCTCGAAAATATGAAGATGGACTGTTTTCAGCGACTAAAACAAGGTTGGCATGTTTTCCATTTTCTAGACGACTTTTAAGTCGAAGTTCATCGAAAAACCACAAACCAACTGTCACAAGTCACAGCTCAGAAATATGAAAATTCTAGAACCTTTCATTTTAAATTCTTGTTTAGATATATTAATTGATTCATTGTAGCTTTGAATTTTTGAAGTAAACTTACCTTGAGCATTTGTGTATTATTCAACATTAAGTATAGCTAACTACTTTGTGAACAACCATTTCTCTATATGTAATTTATCAGGATGAAAATATCGATATAACTAATTTAATTTCAAACCCTAGAAAGTACTTTGGGGGAGAATTACGGTAATTTGAACAGTAAAGCAGTTGATTAATAATCGTAACAGCCAGCCGTAACGTTGTGTCGCAACATGAATAGCTGGTTATAATTTCTATATAACTTTTGCATATATTTATACCGATGCTGCTTGTGAGGGTTCCATTAAAGAGAGCTGAATAATATGTGGGTTTTTGGAAAATGATTATTTTTGAAACTGGAAACCACAGGAATGTTTCATTGTATGTCACAGATGAAAATATTCAATGGAAACAAAAATACATAAACATTTGGTAAACTAATCATCACAGCAGGTGATATGATCAAAATTTTGTTTATATCTTCTCTCCTTTTTATGTATCTTGCATATTGGTGAGTTTTGTGGACTCCTCGTAGAATATTATGGATGCAAATGCGAATTGCTTTGTACTCTCTAACTGAGTAATATATTGGAACAAACGCATGGAAAGTCAAAGTCAAAGAGTCTTTGAATGTATGTGAAAATCAATTAAAGATACAGCAAAGTTTGTGGTTTTATCGGAAGCGAATTCAAAAGCGCGTTGTGTAATGATGTTTTCGACGCCTATCGTGTGTTGACTTGTTCTTGTTCGGAAACGGAACAATGAGTACACATACATGAGCCGAACTCATATGCCACTGCAATATGTTCAAACTGAATTTATTCTTGATCAAAACTTCAGAGATCGCTAGGGAATTTTGGAGTGTTTTACAGTAACACCATCCGGAAATGCTGTGAGAGTAAGTTCTAATGATGTTACAACTCCGACTCCAAGCGAGCTAGGCTACGTTAGATAACAATTATTTTCTTTCATGGCTTAGTGAACGATCGAAATTGAATGGTGTAATACCTAGAAACCTTAATACCAAATACGCCGCATGCTTAAGAGTCTTGGGCTGTGTTTGCTGTACTTATATATGGTGGCCCGCGAATGGGCCTGGATGAAATTTACATTATGGAAGGGATAGACAATGGAGCGTGCTTTTATTTGAAACAATTCCAAGAATAAGAAAAACAAGGGAATGAAAATATTACTCCCTGGAAATATTATCAAGGAGCCGCCACTACACCAGACAAAAACTCACATGACATGTGACAGAGTACTTGAAACAACCAAATCATGTTCAATAAATAAAATTTATGACTTGAAGGAGAAGTATGTTAATACCGTTGTGATATTTGTATTAACAAAAAAGTTTTATCCTTAAATTGAACAATCGTAACTGCAGTATTACAAATTATGTAAAATATCCACACCCATAGGTCAATAGCAGCCATTATAAAAATTGTTTTTAGAGTTTGTTCAGCAATGTCATAATGGGTGACGTATTCTACCGTTTTACGCACTTATGTCTTATATTACTTGAATGTTATTTTACACTTAACCTCAAAATTATAAGAAATACGTTGATGACGTCATAATTCCGTCTCATCCATTTCATGAATAAGAGAGCAAGCTATATAATGTATCACGTAACGGCAAAGGATGGTTCAGCAAACTCTAGTACAATTATTTACAAAATATATCAACTGCATTTTTCTGTGAGATCAACCGTTTTTGGAGTAGAGCGCTGCGAAAGCGACTAGAACGCACTCACACGCTATTGTATACTAAACACCAAGGCGTTGCGAGACCTGCCCCTTTATGTCTGCTACTGCCTGTCGGACTGTGTTTAGTTCAGTTAAAAATTATTTCTTCAGCGTTAAGAAATGGAAAAATAATATACTTTTGCCAATAACGACTTCATTACCTCCAGCACCCGATGATCTACTGAATAATATCTTTTGCAATTGTACGAGAGGTTGTGGTGGCAAATGTTGATGCAAAAGAATTGGATTGAGATGTTCAAAAGTTTGTGGACATCGCGTGGCCAGTCATGCTCAAACACAAAGTCAACAGATGATGAAGATGTAGATGTCAATCTAAAAATGAGTTCACTCGACGTTTTGTCAATAACTATTACAGATAGAGAAGCTCAAGATATCTGTATCTGTAGAGTAGGGAAGGTGAGTGTATAGGCTCACAGAACTCAGGCTACATGTGACCCATTGTACATCCTCCCGAGGAGTTGTCCTCCTAGGTCATTGTCCATCCTGTCCTTTCGTGACCTTTTGACCTTCATAACTTTTTTTCCGGCACGATATCGATGTCGATTTTCCACATCTCCATTACAACACCGTGATAAAAATGTATACAAAAATCCAGCTCACTAGAAATTTTTCCGCAGATAAAACCTTAAATGGCTGGACAAGAGGTCGCTCCTTAGTGGTTTGTACTGTATAGTTCTTTCGTCTCGGCTCTGTCTCCCACATTTTATATATACGGATGACATCAAAATATACGCTTCAAATCCGCGTCAAATTCAACATTCACCCAATACCACTGGAAAATATTCCAGTGATATACAAATGTGATCTGGATTGGACCAGTGCAGAACCGTAAATATCGAGAAGAGAAGAATTATTAACGGAAATGTGTTACTTCCTAGTGAGAACATTATAAATTCCATGCAAAATGGCGAAGACTACCAATATCTCAAATGTCAGCAATCTAGGTAACTAGACCAGAAGTACCAGCAAAAACCTGAATAAGAGTCCAGTTCATTCGAAGGGTAACTGGAATCATAGATAAACTCAGTAAATTTTGCCGAAGCAATTAACACCTATGCCATACCGGTCCTGACAAACTCATTTGGAGTTCTGAAGTAGACAAAAACAGAGCTGGAAAACATTCAAAGAGCAACGCTGATGATGAAGACCAATCACAAATATCACCACCTGAAATCCTCCGTTATTAGGACCACACTACCAAGAAAAAAGGGGGGAAGAGCAAACAAAATTCTTAGTTGGCAAGGCTCAAACATTTGAATTTCATAGGATGGTCGCGAAAGCAGATGAAGCCTAATTCTACCCAGATCTTGTGAACCATTATAAGAAACTTGGAATCGTTGGAGACTTTTGAAGACAGGCGGTGTGGGCACAGCGCTTCATTGTCAACATCATCACCTCCTTAATCAACCTTATATTGACAAGGGAGCATCAAATAGGTGGCTCTCCGATGGAACATTGTTTTTAGAAACAGCAGGATAGCAATTGCCATTGATAGCAGCAATCACAAGACACCTACGCAGGCACAATCAACTTTGCAGTATCATCTATCAGAAGCTGGCAAACAAATTTGGATTAGTTAAGACCTACACGCCCTATCACATTCACTATTCGCATTCAGTTCCAGAAAATGCTGATTTTAGACTATACTACAATAGGTCAATTATCACCGATAGACAAGTATCAAATAACCAGCCTGATATTGTAGTTGTGGATAAAAAAGCTACGCATGGGTTGATGTTGCTGTACCTTCCCAATAATAACAATATTTCAGAGAAATACAACTATAAAATTGCAAGATACACCGATCTTGCAATTGAAGTGAAACATATGTAGCATACAAAGAAAGTAGAGGTGGTGCCGGTCATCGTTTCATCTACAGGACTAATTCCCTTACCAAACTAGCACTCCACAACAACACAATATACATCAATCTGCAAAAGGCTGGAATTCAGAATACTTGTCACACTGTCCGTGTAGTTCACCCCTATGAAGACAGTCGAATCTGCACCCTACCTGGATCATGAAAATGAGTAAGTAGGTAGATGCTTTCTACATAAAAAAAAAAGTTTGACGCCGAGCGGACCCAGACCCCTTCAACGCACGTATAGCTCAGAAAAACGGGGCTTTTAATCAGGAATTTTTCCTCTGGATCACAAAAAAGATATCTATACCAGGTTTGCGGTATTGAATTTTGTAACTGCATAAGTTTTCCTATAATTTCAGGAAAAAATGTATAATCACAAGAAATAGCTGAAAAATTTCTTGAAAATTTGAACCACTTTAGGATGAAGCCATATTAAGGTGTGTGGAGGGTCAAAAGTTTGAAAATTCATCCATTCCAACTATCTTTGAATCGTTTGGAGTGGTGCTGCATCTCCGAAAATTCCGTCAAGATCATGGAATCAAATGCCAAAAATACAAGCTCCTGCATAATCAATTCTATGATGTCATGCTACAAAAAGCTGGACTATACTGTTGGATTGCCTGTTTTGTGCAAAACCTGTTTGGTAAGAGATTAGAGTTATTTGGAGAATGAACATAACATACAAAATCAGAATGAAAACAAAGAACCGTTTCAGCAAATATTATCTAATAATTCACACGATTTGCCTGAAATAACGCTGAGGGATTTGAAGGTGTTATTTGACAAGATCATATTAATTATCGTAATCCGTTCCACATCCGCTAAAATAGTTTGCGCAGTGGTAATTCATCAGCAATCAGTTATGTGAAAGCTCAACTCAGCATGATTGAATTTGAAGTAAGATCCAGACATGTCGACAGCAAAACATACAAAGATTACTTAAAATACCGTTCAAAGACAGTTGTTATGAATGTGATGAAAGGGTACTCCTGGAATTGTGTATATTAAACCCAGCTAGAATATTGACCGAACTTTTTAATTATAAAGAAGTTCAGCCTGCAACTGAAGAAGACAGATAGTTGTGGACTGAAATGTGGATAAATACTTTGGTGAATCGTTTTTGAACATAAATGTATCGTAAGTTGTATCATTCTATTGAGTGAATTGGATGAAGTTTTGTTTTGCATCAACCAATCAACAGCAATCAATGTCCAAGATAGAAAAATTGGGAAAAAGGATACGTCTGTAGTGAAAAAGGACTAGATTGTGATGTAAATTGGTTATTTATGTGAATAATTGTGTCTTGAAAGGCGTATAGATCATTGTCAACCTGAGGTAGAGTCCAAAAAGTGCAGGGGAATGTTGATAAAAACTCATGTTTCAGCGGTCTTTTGCTTCTAGTGCTTTCTCTGAGGTAGTTATGATAAAACCGATGCACCATCGTATACTACGCAAAAAAATCATTGAAAACATAGATCGGCTTTCGATTTTCCAAATGCTGCATATTTCTGAGTAGGTACACAGTGGTGCTTACGATAGAAGTATTGTACATGTTCCAAATGTATTTTTTGTTGCAGAATTGGAATAGATTGATTATGAAACTCTTGACCTCTCAACCAGAATTCATACCTGCATCTCAATACGGCTCCATTCTAGACTGGTTCAAATTTTTTTCTATTTTTCCAAGTAAGTTTGTGTGATTAGATATTCTCTAAGGAAGTTACAGAAAAACTAAAGCGGTCACAAAATACAATTTCCCAAGCCCACTTTTTATTATGACAAGTATCGAAGTTTTTTAAGAAAAAATGCTTCAATTTTTATTTTATCATAAGTATCCTTTCGATAATAATCGGAGGAGCGTTAGTGTGAAATAAAATTTGATTTCTCTAGCCTCGACCCACGTCCTAACGGAAGTGTTAGCTGGTTTAAAGTGGCGAAAATTGTTCTGAGCTAAGTAAAATTTATTTTCTTTTGTCAGCATTAATGAAGATACTTTATTCGGTGGAGGAGATATAGATAGCTATTATGTACATGAGTAAATAACAACAGTGGCGTGATTTCTGAAAGCATAATAAGTTTGGAACCGTTAATACCATATATACTTCATTCATGCTCAAGAATTCCAATGAAAAAATTTGAAATACAAACAAATTGATATAATGTCCTATAACCAAGCTGCGATGGAAGCACTCAGAGCCAATTGTCTTGGAACTTAATCCATATGGGAATGCAGGTAATTTCCCCAAGAAACTGGTGATGAAATAGCTGCTAAACTAGCTCACCAGCCCCTCGGGCTGGATCTACACCATTATGTGGACTGTCTAAGATACTCATGGTGCTGGAGGTCCAAAAATAGAAGGCAGAGAGCTACACTCTAGTATTGTGTCGAGTATTGTGCTCTGTGAGAAAGATAGGCAAGTACTAGATTGCAGATGCGAAAAACCTCCTATTGTTTGTTTTATTACAGGCAGTATACTGTCGGTTGGAAAATCACGAATTATCGTACTGGAAATCAAATCGGCTAAACACGTTTTCTGTAGGTCGACTCATGCTAAGATATTTGGTACTGGGTCGACTTACGCCTAAGGGACTGGCGAAAAACCTCTAGGAAACATTCTATTCAGAGCATTTAAAAAAAAAGAACAAAAGATCGATACTAGACGCATTCCAAAACAGACAGGAGAAATTACCATGCTCTGGGCAGTAGCTTGATATTCAAGTTAATAAAAACACCAATTAAGTGATTGAGCCTATCGTTAAAATATTAATATAGTATTGAAGTCTTATCATGTTCAGCTGTCACCATTTTCGATTTTGTAGACAGATGTTCGTTTCCAATTGATTTATTCGAGAATAGTTGTGATATATACTCGTATAAGGCACGAAAGAAATTGAAGGATGCCAATGCTCCTTAAATATTTCAAAACTTGTATTGTTTGAAGACTACGCAGTAAAAAATAACAGAGTATTTTCGTAGATGTAGCTGTGATATTATAAACAAGTTTACCGTTTATTGGATATACTCCGGAAGGAAGGAAAAATGTCAAATTTGTGTCAGTTCATTTGTGTTTGGCAGTGAATTTTATTTTATTCATATTTTTGTGCCAAATATGAAGTACCTTTTCGAACTTTAAAGCCTATCAATGGAAAACTACTCTACAGTGTCTTCTTGAGACGAATGAATTCTATGTAAATGATCATTACTTATAGAAACTCTGGTTTGTACAAAAAAATTGCATCCTCATTTTTTGAAGTGTAGAAGTAAAACTGAATAACATGGCATCAAACACCCACACGTAACGCTGGGTTATTTATAACGTTACTTATCACAATATCGACCTAATTTGAGTAAACTATTTAAGTGGAAAAATCAATTTATTTCAGATATTCAAGTCACGAAATACTGAATACAAAATGACTTAAGGTTGTCGTTACGCTCGCTTTTCACTCGATTTGAAAACTATTCAGACAATACTCAACTAAATTGTATGGAATTGTACGGATTGTTGGAACTGGAAGTGATCAGTGCAATATTACATATGGTGTACCGCAAGGGACAGTCCTGGGTCCAGTATTATTCAATTTATATATAAATGAATTGTTCCCAATAGATAGTACAGGACATGTGATTGGTTTTGCTGATGACACCGTCATCATTTACGATGGAGACAACTGGTTCAACCTGGAAAAGAAAACGGAAAACCAATTAGAAATAGTTATAAAATGGCTCAGCAAAAACAAACTGACAATAAATAAAAAAAAACGTTCCACTTACCATTTCCTAAGAGTAACTTTCCCAGTGTCCGTTTTGAGCCACTGGTAATACAGCAAGACAACCAAAACGCCATCATAAATCCTGTAACACATATTAAATACTTAAGGGTAGTTATAGACAAAAACTTGAAATGGGATTACCACATCAAATACATGGTGAAAAAATTACAATTTGATCTTTATAAATTCGACTATGCAAAAAAATGTGTACCCCAGCCCAGTACGCTATCTCAATGTTGCCAGCCAGCACGTTTCAGACCACAATGGCTCCAACAATCACAGCCAACGCTTTTCAGAACACAGTGGCAGCCAAACACTTTTAAGCCACAGCAACAACAATATACAGGGTGCGGCAGATAAACGGTCGATTAGAAATATATAGAGAACTAAAGGTATCTGAATTATGAAAGTTGGCATGAAGAAGTTCTGAATAATGAGCTATTCAATGAAAATATTGCCGTAACCATTCTACTTCCGGTTATACCGGAAGTCGCACATACCTTTGTCATTTTTAATGGAAGACCCTGTATATTTTTAAATTTTAGGAATATTAACGTTATTCTGAACATTTTTTGTTGATACTTCCATATACCCATCTTCAACCGTTTTTGAGTTGTAATGTTTTTTATATGAAAATGACACTTTTTACCATGTACATAAAATTCAATATCCTCTAATGTAATTTGAATAAAAGTTCAAATTTCTTAGGAACTATTTACCACATACCAATTTATCGTTCACACTGTGGAGTTACCTTTTTTATTATACAGGGTGCTGTCAAAATTGGAATAAAAACAGAATCCACAATCTTCGCGTAATTCCTTTTTTTCAAATGGGACACCCTGTATGTGATTATTTATTTTAGAAGAATACGTTGTCCACTATCGATATGTATTACTATTTCCTATACCTATCTCCTGCAGTTTTCAAATAAATCAGCTTTATACATTTTTGTCACAAAAAATTAATTTATCAAGTCGCCTATGGAATATTCTGACAAATGACAGTTATTGTTAATGTTTAATAGTCACCTTGTTGTATGTCGTTGTGTGAAAGGTATAATAATAGTTTGCCTTTAATTTCTCTAACAAAATAATAATGGCACATTTAGGATATACAAATGATGATTTCTTAAATTTAATTATGATTCACGGTGAGTATGACAGAATGGTATCCAGAACTTGCCGTGTGTTTGCTGAGGGATATCCTGAAAAGCCTCGACCAAATCATAAAACTGTAAAACGTTTGCTACACAACTGTTCCCAGTTTGGTCAGTTTAAAAGTAAAAGAAATAATCCCAAGACCCATGTCGATAATGAGGATTTACAAATAGACATCCTGGG
>CAJUYG010005310.1:1893-14199 GCA_910591675.1 Galerucella calmariensis | reverse complement strand
AGCATGTAATCCCGTTTTATACTCATAACAGGTCATTTGAATTTCCTGGTCTGTTCTGACTATAACTGTGTAAAAAAAAGTTTAATAACCGTTTTATTTCCCGAGATACGGAGCCTCAAAGTTAAAATGTTTTTTACCTATAACTTTGACTCGACCAAAAGAAAAAGTCGTCATATTTTTTTCCATGTAGAAGCGTACTTTAATATAGTAGTTGTAACCTCGTTTGGTTACACCAAAATATTGGGTTAGTGAACGAGGTCCGCCCGCCGCACTATAATACCAGTCTTACATTACAGTCATTTTGAAGAAATTGTTGGCGTTTTTTGAATAAAAATTGCGCATGCGTTTCGGCCATTGTAACTGCAGCTTTAAGGCTTGAAAAATATGAGAATGTTTCTATTTTTCAAGGTTCTCCACGCGCAACTTTACATATTTTCAGTGATTTTCAAGGTAAAGTTGTTATTTTGAGTTGTTTTCAAATTCCAACCTTGAGATTAATGTGGTAATAATAATGTCGAATGTCAATTGTCAAAAAAATCTTGAAAGCTTGCAACAAATAGGCCCAAATGTAAGAAGACTGGTTTTTAATTTTACATACAATTTATATTTCCTGCAATCAACTTGCTGCAAAAAGGATTAACTCAACTTAAAGGTTTAACTGACTAATTAGGCTGAATTTGTTTGGAGACATTTGAATAGGTCAAAGATAGAGAGTCACAGCGGCGGGCCAAACCTTACATGACTAGTTGAAACATAAAATTGAAAATAAATAGCTTACCTTGTTCCCCATCGATGTCTAACAAGTCTTACTGGAGCATCTATCGGCTCCAATGCACAAAATATCCCGCTGGAGACATTATGATCGCGAAGACTGAAAACCATACAATGCATTTACTAAATTTTATAAATCAAACAGTTAACAGTGCAAAAACTATAACTGCTGCATACACAACACATACGTTATACATAGGAAGTTTAACCTTACTAAAAAAGTTATCGGCACGTAAATAAAATTTAATGACATGGGATTTTACCATCAACGAATGTTGCGGTTTCATATTCAGTATCTTTTCAGAACCACAAATTGCTAATTTTAATATTTTATAAAATACGGATGGTCTATAAAAACAGCTGGAGTTTATTATTGCAAACACTGGTATTTGAAAATAGATTGCTTAACTTAAAAAAAACAGCTTCTGAGCACTTATTAAGCGGTAGTTTCACATTGCATTTGACTCCGAAAGCAGTGCAAATGCCAGGTGAAGGATTATGCTACTGTGATATTTTTACTGCGATGTCCTGTTTAACAAGAAAGGACAGAATCAGAAATATAGTTTTTTTCCAAAATGGTGGAATAATAAAATGAAAAAAGGTAGAACGTGTCGCGGGACACACGGTAGGAACTTTAGTTCCTTTTAAGCAAAAATTATTTAATACATCTGATGTTATAGATAAACAATTTGCGTATTCCTCGGTGGTCGAGTAGTAAGCAAACCAGACTCTCACGCGGTAGATCCGGGTTCGATTCCCCGTGAAGAATTTTTTTTTATTGTTAATTTCATTTTTAAATAATTATTCTGCTTGATATTAATAACGACAACAGGTAGACGTTTGAAATATTTAGCAGAATATACATTATTATAGGTAATGGTACGGTACCCTTCATGAGGGAGTCCGACTGGCAACATCTACTTATAACAGCATCGTATATTTAAAAAGGGAAACCGTAGCATTATACAAATTGGACATTCAAGAACTGTACGTTTATCACAAAAAAATTAGTGGAAACATAAAATTGAAATGTTAAATTTTCAATTTGAAGTTATATTACAGTTTATAGAAATTTTTATTTTCTATTTTTTTTTTAAGTGGGTAGTAGAAAAAATATGCTGTTCGGCTCGTGTGGATTGTCCATATCGCACTTGAACGATTGAGCACTCCGCCTACGGCGTCGTGCTCAAACTTCGTCCTCGTGCGATATGGCCATCATATCCACACTAGTTGCACAAACTACTATTTCTATCAAAATATGCCCTTTTACATTTAAAAACAACCTGCCAAATGTCAAATCAATTTATCCATCCATTTTAAAGTTATCGAATTGAAACATTCAAGTTTTCAAAATTTCAACACCCTGTACTTCGAAAAGTAAATGTGCTAGACCCCTTAATCCTCATATCATTTTGTCCAATTTTACGAGAGGAATCTACATGCAAACGTTGTAATTACCCTTAACGTTCGAGGTGCTTATACCATTTTTTGTGCGATCGTATTGAAATAAATTCCGAATAAAATAATTTAAATTTCTTCGAAATGAACGAAATGTCAAAAGTGACATTAATACTTCTCGATCAGTTTAAAATATATTTTGCATTTTAGTGAAATTTTTCCTATGCTATTTATTACTTTTCGACGTCTGAACGGTAAGTAAATCACTTACCGACGTATTAAACTTAGAATAGTTATTTATGATATGAGTGTTAAAAGTGAGGTTTTATTTTGTGAGTGAAAACGTTTGTGAAATGAGCGGAGCGAATTGAACAATTTCACGAACAAAATAAAATCACTTTTAACACAAATACCATACAATGTTTTTTGTACAACTTCCCTATTTTGATAATGAAACGAGCGAATTTGCAATGACAATAAATTCAAAATGCATTTTAGTATTCAAATAATCAAAAGATTGTTGTGAATGGCAGACGTTTACATAGCAGCGTGCTAAAAATATTTTTAACACTAGTGTTAAAAGTATTTTTAACACGCTGCTATGTAAACAATCGTTTTTAACATTGTTTGCTATCATTAAAAGTGTCACTTTTAATGACAGTTGTACAAAAACTAGTAAACACAACCTATCGTCCTGACAACCGATGCTGTAAATAAACAAAAAAGATCAATCGCGCAAAAAAAATTATGGAAATAATAGTAAAAATTTATCCGAACAAATTCAAGTAGATCACCAGCACTGCGAATACTAGCTTTGCATAGAATTTTAATATAGCATCTGTGGTGCAGTGGTAGAATGCTCGCCATCCACGCGTGCGGCCCGGGTTCGATTCCCGGCCGAAGCATATGAATCGCTGCTTCGTAAACGCGGACGAGAGCTCACGCACGCAAGCAAGGCACATAACGAAGCAACGTAACATAACGTAACATAACGTAACGTAACGTAATGGTCAGATCTTTTGCGTCGCGACCCCCAGCGCTCAAACCTAACCTTACGTAAAGAACTAAAGTTCCAATAAAAGTTGTTACAATAGAAAAATGCAGTGTATAAACGGCCAAATAGTGAGAAAAAGTACTGGGTAACAACGTCATTATTAAATGGACGTTTTTACATAAACTAAATCACAAACGAGAAATTTTGAATTGCAAATGGTTTCTAGAAGGAAAAAACTGTGTAGCAGCACCTGCCAGCAGTTTTTTCGGGTTTACCCGCGTTTAACAGCTGTTGTTACCCAAAAATAACAACTGATAGATTATTCTTAACAGTAAATAAACTAAAGAAGCAATGGAGAAGGAAGGACGAAATACACAAGAAATCAAGATAACAATCCACTCCATGCGGAAGGTGGGTGAACATTGATTAATTAAAATTACTGGCCACAGTTCAGCCAACTCAATCAACCCTCAACTCCAAATGAATAATGAGGATTATTTCAACACCCATGGAAGTGACGCCTCAGAACCTCCTGCAAAAACACAGAAAACAGAAGATCCTGCAGCCACTCCTCGAGCTTCTCACTCTAGTGCTGGACCCGTTCAACAACATTATTGAGTTACCTATCCCAACATTGTCAATGAGTTGATAAACATTTCAAACAATACTCCTACTGTGTACCAAAACTTTAATTTATATTTTAATTGTACCATGCATAATTAAGTTTGTAGTAATCTGTGATTGAATAAACCACCTGTTTCTAGTTTCCAAATCAATACCCACAAATTTATTATGTAAGCATGTTTGGCAAGTTTATCTGGAGCTATGCGGCATCGGTAAGAGGGGAGGAAAAACATGGCGTATATCTGTTAAACGTACAAATGGCGGACGGTATCTTACCAAGTAAAACTAAAATTACAATGGTAACTGACAATACCAACGCCACTGGATAAATCAATATCAATCAATTCACGAAGTGAGAGGGAAGAACACACGCACGCGCTTGCCAATAAGAAGTCACTTGGTCGATAAAAATCACCAATTATGTAATCGGAGGGTGTGGTCATTATGGTTTTCGTACAACGTTGCCAGAGCTTTAAGAAGCCCATAACAAATTTGGAAAAGTGTTCTCTTTTAATATTCATGAATTGGAAAGTAATGTTAATAGAATAAATCCAAGGAAACAAGCACATCATAAAATTAACATTCAATCATATTTTTAATATTGTTAATAATAAAAAGAACCATTTATAATTATTATCACTACATAATCAGTACTTCAACTTTTTCATAGTTAAACGTGGCAATATCGAATGTTTTCGACTGCATTCCTTTCACGGTTTCAGATAAACATGCCAAAGTATACATTGCTATCGCAATTGAATGCTATGTGAAACTGCCGCTTTTTTTATTGGACTTTGCTGGATTTTTGAAATGGCATGAATCTGATTCGGAAGATAAGTTTGTGTACGAACTGGTACAGGAGGACACAAACACCTGAAAGTTGGAAAACGCTCGAGCCCATGATGCCATGAACTACGAAATCTTTAAAAAGTGGCTTCAGAATATGCCGATACCAAACTTACCATCGAATATTGTTTCAGATATCTACAATGCGTCGTATCATAATGTTCAAAGTGAAAAAGAGCCTACTACGGCTTTGAGAAAAGCAAAGAAGCCAGTTAAATTTCCAAATTATTGTAATTTCTTGATAAATGCAGGTACAGTTGAAAGTATTGCAATGTTGAACTTACTTCAGTTTAAAATGAAAATGTCATTTTGCATATAATCCAAGTTCTAGTTATAATAAATAACAACTGAACTTCTTTCACATAAGTTGAAGTTACTACCTGTTACTACCCGCTATATCACACGTCTCCCCGCTATATCACACGTCTCTGTTTAAAAGGTCATTTTCATATCAAGTGACAAAGGCATATAACAGGATACCAAACGAATATAAACAGAATAAAAGCAGATTGGTTACAAGGTCAGTATGTAGTTTTTTGAGTTCCCAGCATGGTGTGATGTCGGTAATGTATACTACTCAAATTGAAACATTGACGTGAACGTTCAACTTTCAATTTTCAGATTATTTTTTTCTCTTTTCTCTTTTTTATTGTTCTTTTTTCCCTTTACTGATGTAAGCTCACAAAGAGTACTATTTAGTTTTTTTTAGTTTAAGTTTAGTAAGTTAGTTTTATATAGTTTTTGGTTGAGTGGAAGAGCAAGCTAAGTCTTCAGCTTGAACTCTGCCTTTTGGTAACTGCTATGGTATATAGATATTAGTTAAAATAATGTTACACAATATTAATTTTATATAGTAGATTACCAATAAAATCATTTATTATTATTATTTGTGCCTCCGATTGTATCTTTAAACAAGCATAGTCCGAGCGAATACGAATACGTTCTCATTCTACAGTACGCGCATGCAGTGGGAATCTCACACTTTCAAGTGAATTTGCCAAGCTGTATCCTTTATCTCCCAAAGGAATAATAGAAAAGCAGTGAGATGTTCGTACATAGAAAGAAGAAAAAGTCACAGAGAATTTCCTATAACTGAAGAATTTAACGACGAACAGTTAAAAAATTATTTTCGTTTTCGGCTAAATCGTGACCGATTGCATGAGATCATCCTCATGGCTGGAATCGTACAAATCTGGCCGAATCAACTTTTCCTCCATTTTTCACTATAGACTCACCGAGAATTTACAGAAACTGCGCGATCGACACCTCGTTCTTCAGGTTCACGTTAAGTAAAAATTGCGTCATGTCACACTGCTAATGAATATGCGCAATGGTATTCACGTATTAGGTTCACAAAATCTCGCCTAGACTCGTTAGCGTATAGCCGATTACGCAGCATCGCTCCCGAAGATGAACGATAGGTAACTGAAAGTTCGTAGTTGAGGTTCGCATGCGTCCAAGCAGCCTTTAACCTTCTATTCGATGTGACTGAATGTGAGCAGATTAGCACAGTTGGTAGGATACTGAGTTTACAACCCAGAGGTCCTAGGTTTGAAACCCAGTTTGGACCTGGGTTTTTTGTTGTTTTTTTAGTTTTTAATTTCTTATTTTCTGATATTTTTATACATAATTACACTTTGATCAACCGGGTTTGGGCCTGGGTTTTCTTGTTTCTTTTAGTTTTCTATTTCTTATTTTCTGATATTTTTATACATACATTTTATACATGATCTATCTTTCTGATATTTACATATACTTTCAATTACCTATCGTTCATCTTCGTGAGCGATGCTGCGTGATCGGCTAGACGCTAGTCCTAGACTCTCGCTGCGTCACCTCATACGCACGCGTACACATGGTGGAAGTGGCCACGTGTGGGATGAATGCAGATTTCTACCTTATTCCGGCAGTTAATCAAGTTCGATATACTTTTTGTTTTCAGTAATAATAACCCAAGGGCATTGATAATTGTTCGAAAAAATTTTATGACAGATGTCGAAAGCTTGTTGCTTGGAAACAGACCGACGCCGTAGGCGGAGGTCTGTTGCCTATAAGCAACAAGCTTGAGAAAGTTGTCATAAAATTTTTGAGCATTTATCAATGTCCGAGGGTTATTCGGATAGAAAATTTTTTGCTTATTATAGAAAAAGAACAGATCTTAAACAATTTATCTAAAGGTGCAATTAACAAAGGAACAATTAGAAAAGTTAAATGTGACATTTCGAAATATTAAATATTTGAAACTTCAAAGTCGAAATAAATCAATATGCATCCATAGCAACGTGTGAAAACAGCCCCAAGGTCTGTTTTCAGTGTAATGTTGACGTGATTGGGTGAAATTGTTCATATGATCAAAAATGAGGAAATTTGATTAGTTCTAGGAACTGTCAAAAAATTTTCTTTAGAATTTCTCTAGAAATATTGGGAGAAGCATTGCAGCGAGTCTTGATTTACTGCCGAAAATAACTCAAGGGTGATATCAAAAAGAATATGGAAATTTTGAAGAGTGGCGTAAAAGCAAGAATGTAAAGGTGGTTAATGAAGATGTATTATCAGCCTATACAAAAGGAAAATCGGAGGTTTATTCGCTGTGGACCAAGATTTTAATATTGAAACTTGCTTTGAAATTTTATGACAACATTGACATTTCAAGGTTTGTTATTTTAGAAATGGTAGATTTGCAAATTTATTTTTCGTTCTTGAGACGTCTGATGTTTGGGTGGATTGATGGGAAGTCTGATGGATACACACCAAAGAATGCAAAAATTTTGTTCGAAGAAGAAGTAACCAAGTTTCTGTTGGAGACAGATAATAATCTTACATGGTTGCTTGAGAAGGTTGTATTAATTTGTAGTATTTTTGGCGCCTGTAGACATGACGGACCTGTTAAGATGACTCTGGATGATTTTGAAAGCACCAGTACCAGAAATTTTGTTACATTGCTAAAAACAAAAAGGACAGGGTATTTGTCATTCCTGAAGAAGGACTTACTTTTGATGCCTATGGTTTTTACCGGCGATTCTTCATTGGTTATAGGTATGGTGAATGTATAGAACAATAAATAAAGTTGTGATCATTCATACCATTGGAGGTGCTCCAAAGAAAATTTCAGCATTCTTGGAATTGGAAAATACTCAGCTCCACACAAGGTACTCGTTTCGCAGATCCTCAGCTACTATTCTTGTAGAAAATGGTGGCAATTTACTATCGGTAAAATAACTTGAAGGTTGGAACTCCTCTGCGGTGGCGGAGTCATATATTGCAAATTCAGTTTCAAAGAGAATGAGGATAACGAGACAACTATTTCATAGTAGTGAGGCCACACAGACAACAAATTCAAATACTGGTGTTGTAGATGGTAAATCTCCGTTCGATGAAATAGAAATTTGAAATAATAGCAATTGTCAAATTACCATTCAAATTTATGAATAGTTAGTATCAATATAATTATTGTTATTGTAAGCTGAATTAAGTTTTGAAAATAATATTTGAACAAGTGAATTCTTAACGGCCGCCGCAAAGAGGCGATATATAAAAATATGGAGCGCTATTACCTGCCGGGATAAGGCATTTATTCCACACGCGGCCCCTCCTAGCTTGTGTATGCGTGCATATGTTCGAAGTGGCCATGTGAGGTACAATAAAGTACTATTAGTTCACAAGTCACCAATAAGCCAACCCGGCTTCCGTAGTTTTTACAATATGCACATTCGAAATGAAACAAACCTATTTCGGTCGTTGATTTTTCTTATATTATTTGTTGCAATTTCCAGTTAATTCGTTCTGTATTAGTGATTGGTTACAATTTACTGAAAGAGTTTAATTAAAGTATTCGAAATATTTATTTTGATTTTATTATTTGTATAAGGATGTACACAAAATATTGTCTCAACATATCAATAAGTGTGTCTGTTTTTTTACTCACGGAATTGCCAGTCAACTTTTCTATTCATGAAAAAAGTACTACTTTCTGAATAAATTACAAGGATTCGGGTTACATCCTTTCAGAAATAAACACCGTGATATTCCACTTGTACATTTGTAGTATAAAATAACAATACACAAGAGGAGTCCGGGTATTCAAAGAGAATTTATATGTTAAGCAGAATACAGAAAAAACTCCTGAAGCAGAAGGATACTTAAAAGTAATTTTGGAGGATGAATACAATATTTCCAGAGGAAAAACTTATGACATCAGGAAAACCTCCCGTATCTAGAGTATTACAATTTTTATTCTATTATATTGAACCTTTTTCCTGATATTATATGAATGAAAATTTTTCGACATACAAAAAGTGAATTTTTGTTGGCCACTGTGAATATTTTCTGTTTGAAGTTATAGAAACTAATTCAATAAATTTTCTGTGTGGTTAAGAATTTCGTTTATAGAATACCAACTTAAAGAAATATATCAAACAAACTTTCAATTATACTTACAACTTTTTCCATTAGATCGCAGAAAAATAATTATAATCAAAAACTTTTAAGGAAACAAACAAAAACATCAGTCGATACCTTTAATAAGCAAACGTATTGATAATAAGTTAATGGTGAAAAAAACTTTCTGAAAACAAGCTTCTATTTGATTGCCCTGGAAAGAAGACAATAAACTTTAAATTGAATCAAACCAATCAATTTATTACATGTATTACACAATTTATTGAATTATATAAAAGCTTGTCGCGAGATTCATCTGTGTACTAACTAGTTTTGCTGGACATTCTCATTATAAGTAATAATTCTATGAAAGATAATGTTTCCTATGAAATATGCAAATCCCACGACAAGATTTTATATCATCCAATAAATTGTGTAATACATGTACTAAATTGATTGATTTGATACAATTTAAAGTTGATTTTCTCCTTTTCAGGGCAATTAAGCAAAAGCTTGTTTTTAAATCATTAATTCATCATATTATTTTCTAGTTATGATTGCACTGTTTCTAACTCTGTGGTAATGCGTCGTTGTTACATATTCGTTTGCCAGTTATTTCAGTGCAGTCTTATTCTTCAATAATTATATCTTCTAGCAATTTGACCCTCCCCCACATTTTAGATTCAATGTGACGTTGTATTACACTCAGCAAACCCTTTCATTTGATACCCATATTGTGATAATGCAGACAAAATAACTAGTCCGCCATCTTGGAATGATTCGCCATATTGGAATTAGAATGACGTTACATAAATAAGCATGCATTGTCATCCCAAATAACCGTGTACCAAATTTCAGCTCAATCGATTAAAGATAACTGATTTACAATTCAGTTTAGTCAGATTCTACCAGGATAAACTACATTGGTAAGATAAATAAAAGCATGTAAAAAGGAAAGAAGTGAGTACCTATATAAATAAATTCGATCTTCTTTTCAACATTACCTACCTACAACATGCCATATTAAGATATTTCATATAAGAGATCACATACTTATGGTACGTATACATTTATATGCTACCTGAAACACAATATAACAATGGAGAATGAAGAGTATCTATTTGTTCATTTATAAATTTTTTAATAGTATATTGAATAGTCCAGTCATCTTAGTCAAATAAGGTAAGAATCTCGGAATTTAAGATAACCGGCTAGAAACTAGTACAAACCTTTATTTTAGCATCTCAAAACCTACTCACACAGGGTCAAAAATCGATTTTTTGCGCATTTTTCGCAAATATCTCGTTTCCTGTCAAATTTACGCTATTTGTATTTATCATAAATATTGTAGAGGATAAAATTCTCTACAACTTTTGTTCCAAAACTTTTTTGATATCTCAAACCGTTTTTGAGATAGAGGGCGGTGAGCGCGCAGTCTTTCACTATGTACGGTATCATTCAAGTTCAATCTATAGTCTCGGTCAAGTTTGTTTTAACGAAACGATGGTTGTACCTGTTGCCCAAGAAAAATTCCTATCTAATCGAAATAATAAAGAAAAATTCATTAATTTGCTGATTGAAAAATTAAAAGCTGTTGATATCAAAACAAAACAGGCCACAAATGATGCAGATGTTCTAATCATTGAAACCGCTATTGAAGAATCGAAACATGGGAACACTGCAGTAATAATGGGAGAAGATATAGATTTCCTTGTCATCTTAATTGGGCGGACTCTATCTCATCGAGAAGAAAAAAGTTGGAAAAGGAAATGTAAAAACTGAGATACACTCTTCCAAAAGTTTTGATAAATATCCTCGTTTAAAAAAGCACATTTTGTTTCTGCACGCAGTGAGTGGCTGTGACACGACTTCCGCGCTCTTTAAAAAAGGAAAAAAAACTTTTGTAAGAGCACTTGAAAAACTTCCGGATTTGGATCAACTTGCAGCAGCATTTGAAGAAAAAAACTGTCCGGTTCAAATGTTATTTAAAAATGGAGTGCGAACTTTGTTGGCAATCTATAATGCTCCATAATCTGAGGACAGTATCGATCATTTTCGTTATACACAATTTGTCAAATCAACCAAACTTAATAAGCCTGTGCAGTTATCAAATCTTCCACCAACAAGTGCAGCTGCTCACCAACATTTCATACGGGTTTATTATCAAGTTCAGACTTGGTTAGGGCATGATTTAGACCCCCAGGAATGGGGTTGGATCATGCAAAATGGATTCCTGGAACCTACCACCACAAATCTACCTCCAGCTCCGGAAGATTTGCTAAACACAATATTCTGTAACTGTAAGAATGGTTGTGGTTCGCGATGTGGATGCAGGAAATCGGGGTTGCCGTGCTCTTTAGCTTGTGGCCAGTGTAATGAGCAAGCTTGTCTTAAATGCTTCACCCTATCAGAATGATATCAATGGAGATGGTTCATTTGACTTCGAAATCCTAGAAGACTTGGAGACACATGTCGTTGAAGATGAAAATGAAGGAGAATTCGAAATTCCTCAACGACCAAAAGACGATGATGGAGAAGAAGAAAACTAAAAATAAGAACATGTGGTTTTCGCACACAAAAAATGTATAAAATCGTATTTTTAAATAAAAATATTAATTAAAAATTTATTTCTTGCCTTTTATTTACTTAGGAACTGATTAGTATTTTACTTAGGAAGTAATTAGTATAAAACTGAATATAATTAAAATGTAATTAAAGTATTGTTGATAATTTTCTAATTGTACAAAGAGTAAGGTGTAATTAAATGAAGATATACTTAATATGAAAAAAATTATTATATTGAATGTGATATTTAATGAAAAAATGTAAATTATTCATAATTATATATTTTTAAATAATTAACAGGCTTTGAACAGCGTGTTTTTGACTGAGACTATAGATTGAACTTGGATAATACCGTACATAGTGAAAGACTGCGCGCTCACCGCCCTCTATCTCAAAAACGGTTTGAGATATCAGAAAATTTTTGAAACAAAAGTTGTAGAGAATGTTATCGTCTACAATATTTATAATAAATATAAATAGCGTAAATTTGACAGGGAACGAGATATTTGCGAAAAATGCGCAAAAAATCGACTTTTTGACCTTTGACCTTAGTTATCATTAGGTCGCGTACACGCTATAGTAAGTAGGTTTCGAGACAATTTTAGGGATGCTGAAATAAGGGTTTGTACAAGTTTCTAGCCGGTTATCTTAAATTCCGAGGTGAAACCGAGGCGCCCGAACACGAACGCGTTTTACCTCGTACACGTGGCTCCTGCCACACGAACACGTCA